>CAUYRH010180156.1:0-11871 GCA_963574655.1 Perodicticus potto
GCCACAACGCCCGGCCATTTTTTGGTTGCAGCTGTCATTGTTGTTTGGTGGGCCCGGGCTGGATTCGAACCCGCCAGCTCAGGTGTACGTGGCTGGCGCCTTAGCCCGTTGAGCCACAGGCGCCCAGCCCTGAAAGTTGCCTTTTTTAGGTGAGTGCAATGGATAACTTATCCACTAAAGGAATGGTCTCTGACCAGCTGTTGCCATGAACTCTAGTGGTTTACATGTTTAAAAACCACGGGAAAAACTTGTGACTGTTTGAGACATGGAATAAAATTAACCTGGGCAATTTATAGCTTTGTTGGCCACAATGGGGAACTTTTGATGTGCCTGAATTAATTTATCTACACACAATTAAAACAGAGAAAATTCTGGATCTCTCAAAAGCAATTGAAGAGGCTTTTTCAACTGGTATTATGGAAGTTCTAAATGTAATCAAGAATCCCTAGTTGCCCCCTTAAAAAAATGAATAATTCC
The DNA here is from genome assembly GCA_963574655.1 of Perodicticus potto. Taxonomy (NCBI): domain Eukaryota; kingdom Metazoa; phylum Chordata; class Mammalia; order Primates; family Lorisidae; genus Perodicticus; species Perodicticus potto. Next base: position 478 of record CAUYRH010180156.1, read on the forward strand.
AAACTTAATCAGCACCTTCAAAAACTTGAAACTTCTGAGTCAGATTCTAAAATTAAAACTGATGAGGACACTGTGCCTTCTGGCCTCCCCTGTGCTTCTCCACCCTCCCTACGCTTCTCCACCCATCCCATGCTTCCTCCCCCAGCTCCCTGTGCTTCTCCACCCCTGCTCTGCCCCTCCTGCTTCTGCCCTCCTGTCTCCCTGAACTGCCTTTCTTTCTTTGCCCTTGTTCTAGAACTATCCACCATACAAGTTAATGCTGCAGCCCTTTTGGTTGTGCCTTTTACAGTGATCATTAACTCTGAAGTTCCAGACTACCTCTTACATTCTTTGTACAGAGTTCAAGCTTTTAGCTTTTGAAAGATTTTCCCAACCCTGAGACAGAGTCACTTAAGTTTGAACACCATTTAGCTTGATTATGAATGTGTACCAGCCAGGACTTCCTGGTGTCTGTCAGTTAAACCATATGTTAGTAGGGAATGTCTTAGCCAAGGAGTAGATGCATTTAAGTCAGCAAGAAAAACAGTCCCTCAGTTGGGTCAAGTCATACCAGTGCTTCTTTCCAAAACTAATCAATGGGAGGGCTATTTGGGGATGTGCTCAGAAAAATGACAACCTGTGTTTGGTTGCTTTGATGGATTTGAAAGGCTTTCCAACAAAATTCTAGCATCAAAGACCTCACCAGTGACACTGTAAGTCATTTTAACCCACTTTTCCCATGAAATCTTTAGTGCCCTGGTTAAAGAACATTAACCAAGATTGGGATTCTATGAGATCCCATGAAATAGCTTCTCTTGCCGGTCATCTTATTAAAACGCTAGCAAAGGAAAAAGATGCCAAAGTGACCAGGGCACTTTGGAAAGACTGCTAAATTTGCCACCTCACATCCTCAACAACCGGAAAGGCCTCCTCCGCATCAGAAAGCCTCACACAGCAGGTAAGAAGCAGCAGCTCCCCCTGCCTGCTGCAGGACATAATTTTTTTTTTTTTTCTGTAAGTATTCTGGTCATTTTAAAGGAGAGTGTGAAAAATATTTACAATGGCTTCAAAGGAACTCCCCTAAAACATAAAAGGACACTGTCTGTGGAACTCAGAGAGACATATATAATGGGTAGGACTAGGGTGCTCCAAAAAAAAAAAAAATTGGGATTTTTCATCTCCCTTCAGTCAACCTCTTAGGAGAGGTTGATCTTAAAATTAACAACAGAATAGTTGAAGCTCTAGTAGACACTGGGGCTGTGCTTTCAGAACTTAACCTTCACTCCCTTTCAAACCTCCTCCCCAGAATAACCAAACAATTCATATGGTCAGGGTCACCAACCAACCTAAGAGTGCTTTTAAGTCTGAGCTAGTTTCTTACCAACTGGGGCTCCTTACTGGAGACCACAGCTTTTGGCTTGTCCCTTTTGCCCCAGTCCACCTGATAGGAAGAGACTTCCATGAGAAACTTCAAGCTTCTATTTCTTTCAGCAGTGAGGGAGGTATGATTTTAGAGTTATCCCCTCCTGCGGCTTCAGCCTCTGATCTCATCCAGGTCTTCCCCTTACTAGCCTCTACTTATCCATTTGTTACTGAACACCCAGCTCTAGAGGAATTGACTGAAATCCCTTGGGCAAAAAGTAATACCAAGGTTAGCCTGACCCACTTAGGGTTACCCACCATACACATAGATCCTGACAAGTAACCCCTCAGTCCTGAAGCTTTAACTGGTATAGAACCATTGCCAAGAATTTTATTTCTAAAGGACTCAGAAATGAGTTCCCTACTCATCTCTGCAACATTCCCACTCTGTCCATTCAGGGGCCTAATGGAAAGGGATGGAGAATTGTTCAGGACCTTAGAGCTATCATGAACATTGTTATTCCCTGGCCCCTGTCATGCTGGATTGACATGCTCTCTCTCCAATACACTCCTGATGCCCAACGTTTCTCCACCATTGCTCTCTGCAGCACCTTCTCCAGCATCTGCTTTGACCCCGAGAGTCACATTCCTTTTGCTATCATGCGGGAAGAGCCAGTGGTTCACCCGGACAGTCCTCCCTCAAAGAAACACTGAATGCCCTGCTTACTTTTTTTAAGCTTTTACAAGCTGATAGAAAAGATACAACATTTCCGCATAGTTTGACTGTACTACATACAATATGTAGATTGATGATTTGCTTGTATGTTCTCCCTGAATGCCTAACTACTGACACTCTCCACTTACCTCAGCTAGCCCTTAAGGATCACACATTTCTAAGGATAAACTATAGTTTTCTTGAGATGTAGTCAAGTTTTTGGCCATTTGTTGATTCTCTTGGACTAGGACATTGACCTTTCGCACATTCAAGGCACTGATTTTCCCCCTGATCACTACAAAAAAAGACAGCTTTCAGGATTTGTAGGTCTTGTGGGTTATCTTTGACCTTGGATTCCTAATCTCTCTTTGTTGGCATAACCCTTATATGTCCTGCATAAGGCCTTTCCCCAAACTCCCTTACCTGGACAATATATGGCCAACAGGCCTTTAAGGTTCTAAATGACTAACTGTCCTCATTCCCTGCTCTGGCACACCCTCATTTTGACTTCCCCTTTTCTTTTTTTTCCATGAAAGAGAAGACAGTGCTTTAACAAATTTAACTCAACCTCCTGGGGGCAATAATTGGCCTGTTGGCTACTGGTTTCTGTGACTCATAGGTTCTCTCCCTGTTTAAAGGTAGTTGCTGCCACCTCTACCCTCATCCAAGTCATTGAGAGGAATGAGATCTGCTCTGTTTATGTTCCTTCCTCAGTTGAAGCCCTTCTCTACCCTCACCCCACCCACACCTTTCAGGCAGTTGATTGTCCTCCCATGAAATATATTTCTCTTCCTCTCTGAACCTAACCGTTGTCTATAAACTCCTTAACTGGCCACTCTTTTAGCTTCACTGGAAGAAGGCATTCCCACAACTGTGCTACCTCTACAGACACTCTCCTTTCACTCCATGTGGGTTTAATGGAGACCCCCTGCCGCGTCCCAATTTTATCTGATACACTGATGGATCTTTTCTTAGACTCGAGGGTCTACTGGCTCCTACCAGGCTGGTATGCAGTTGTTTCTCTGACAGAAACTATTTAATCAGGCCCTCTGCCCAATGTCTGATGTGCCCAACACTCAGATTACATGCTGTTACTCAAGCTTGTCTCTTGGCCAAGGATAAAACTGCAAACATTTACACAGATAGCAGGTATGCTTTTGGGTTTGCTCTTGACTTTGGATTACTTTGGCAACAAAGAGGGGTTTCTGACCTCTGCTGGAAAGCCCATCACAAACAGAAACCATGTGTGGCACTTCTCAAAGCCATTGAAGTCCCTGGGCCTCTGACCATCATTAAGCATTAGGGTTACTCCTCTGAACATACTGAAAATAGCAAAGGCAGCTGCCCAGATGATACTGCAGCTAAGCCTACAGTCTTAAACCTGTTCTGCTATGCCTGTGTCCATTCAACTCCCACCCTCACATCTCCCACCCTGTTCCTTCTGAAGATCTGTCCTGTAGTCTGGCCCCTCTAAGCCTGAAAGGATGTCCTCAGATTATGAAAGGGAAAAATGGAGAAAATAAGGCTGTGTCTAAAATCCCAGATACCCACTATGGGAGGGACCTAATGAACACTTGATCCCAGAGCATTTACAATGCCCACCCTTACCTTTGTACTAACCTCACTCACTGAAGCCCTGACACAACGATCCAGTGGGGTAAACATACAATTGGGGATTCTCCCTTAGGGTAGCTTCTCAAGTTTATAAATTATGCAAAATTTGCCCTATATACAAGACTGGGAAACCCTTAAGTGTTCCCCACCCCTATTGTTAACTGCTATTGCCAAATGGCTCTTTAGAGTGCTGGCAACTTAACTTTATCCCCTTCTCATGGATTTAAATATATATTTGTAATGATAGATAAGTGTTTCCACTGGGAAGAAGCTTTTCCCCTGACCAGTCACAGCCAAGGCAGTGACCTAAATACTTCTTGAAAAACTTATCCTTACCTGCAGAGGTCCTTGTGAACTTAATAGCAACTGAGGGGCTCATTTTACTGGCCAAATATTAGAGCAAGTTTTTGACATAAAGCTTGTTATATAACACTTCCATCGTGCCTACCACCTGTAGTCCTTGGGACTATTGAATGATCAAGACTCAATTGCCAAGAATCATAGGGGTTTTTAGCCTGCTTGGCCTAAGCCTCTTCCTATAGTCACACATTGTCTTGCCCCTTTTGAAACTGCTATGGGCTGATCCAGGCATTTAAGTGAGGGAATGCTTTCCTCTGCTCAAATACAGAGGGACCTCCTGCCCTACTGCTGCAAGCCTGTGAAGGCTCTAAAGCAGGGGTCCTCAAACTGCAGCCCGCCGAGGACATTTATCTGGCCTGCTGGCTATTTTTGCCTCTGCTATCTGTCTTGCTTAGCAGCCAACTAGTCCTGGGCCGCAGTATGAATGTGTGGAATGTGTGCCGCACTCTCCGACTCTCCTCCTTCTCTCTGTCTCTCAACTCCTCCTCTCAGTGAGACTGAGACTTGTGATTTGATGAGTCACAAGCATGCCTGTGCAGAGCCTGCGGCTGCCTGAGGACTGAGGTAAGAACAAGTTAGGCTTTTTTTTTTTTTTAAGTTAGGAGGTCTATTTTTTATTATTTTGCAGTTAATAGGGACCTTTTTTTGCGGTTAAGGGAGGGCTTTTTTTCCTGAAGTTAGGAGGCCTTTTTTTTTCTGCACATAGGGGGCACCTTTTTTTTTTCATTTTAAATATCGTATTTGTATTTGTTCTGTATTTTTTTTTGGCCAGGGCTGGGTTTGAACCCACTGCCTCTGGTATATGGGGCCAATGTCCTACTCCTTTGAGCCACAGGCACTGCCCCCATTTTGTTTTTTTACTTCAAAATAAGATATGTGCAGAGTGCATAGGAATTTGTTCACAGTTTTTTTTTTTTAAACTATAGTCTGGCCCTCAAATGGTCTGAGGGACAGTGAACTGGTCTCCTGTTTAAAAAGTTTGAGGACCCCTGCTCTAAAGGTTTATCATAAACTAGTTGTCGACTCAATCACCAGTCAGGTCTTATGGTTCGCCCTCCAGCCTGGAGACTTTGTGCCCTGGAAAAGATACCAACCACAGTTCTGCTTTGCCAGCTAGTGAGCTTCATGTTAAAACCCTTTCTGACTCCATGTTGGAAGACACCTGATGTGTTTTTTTGGCTGCATTTGTTTGCTTCCTCCACAGGAGAAGTGCAGACGCACCTCTCACAGGAAAAATCTCATCTTTCAGCTTGGGAGCAATGTGAGGAATAGAAATTCAAGGAAGGGGGAAAGCCATCATCTTCTAACACTGAGGAAAGGCTAAATGGGAAGATGCATTTTATAATGTAAAGTGGGAAAAAAAATCAACAAAGGAGTGCATGGTTTGCAGCAGAAGGAATGAGAAAAGGGGAAGGACAGAATCATTTTCTACTGTGAGACATGCAAAAGGAAGACTGGGCTGTACCCTGGAGGTTGCTCCCTCACACTCAAAAGAATTATAAACAACAATAACCAAAAACACTTTAATTATTGTATATAACCTAAAGTGGATAATAAAATCATCAGATGAGTTTATATTTATGTTTTTCTCTTTCAAAACTGTAGGATATAATCCACCAACCTCTTTCCCACCCAAAATAAAGAAGAGCTGGGGAGTATGAGGGTGGCAGAAAAGCTGGTTTGGAAAGTTCTAGGTGGGGTCCTACTGCCTTCAGTCTGTGAATGTGTCCCCTGAGTGTCCTGTTTTCTTCTTGAATGCTTGCAGTCCCTGCGAATATCAGCCCCAGCTTTATCTCTTCACCCCAGTAGCAGCTGTATCATCTTGCAGCAGTAGCTGTCAACAATCCGCATGTATCCTCGGAGACACCAGCCATTCAGAGCTGTTCCTCAGAGGTCCAGGTTTCAGTTCCGCTGGGTCTCTCTCAAGTATCCATGTTTCATAATTCTCACAGTCCTTTTTTTTTTTTCCCTGTTCTTTTATCCCTATCGGTTGTAGCAGCTTTCTGCAAGCTTTACCTCTATGGTAGTTGAGTCTTCTCTTCTTGCTTTTAAGTTCCCCACGAGTAACTTTATTGCTGTCTAACAACCCATTATAGTATATCCCTTCTGTTCCGATAATTGATATGGAACTGAAGACCTTTACAAACAACCAGTGCTAATTTTCCAGCCACGTGAGTGAGCCGCCTTGGAAAGAAGACCCTCTAGCCCCAGCTAAGCCTTCAGATGACTATATTCCCAGTCAGCATCTTCACTGCTTCCTTGTGATAAACTCTGGGATGGCACATGGCTAAGCTGCTCCTGAATTGCTGACCCACAGAAACTGTGAATGAATGTGGTTATTTGGGGACATTAAGTTGTGATGTAATTGGTTATGCATCAATAAATAACAAATACAGACCATTACATAACTTCCATCTGAGTGATGGGCGTGATGATAGAGGTAGAATACAAGGTGTAATAAAGACGGAGCATGATGGAGTAACTCTACTGTCTCGTTTTGTGATGCTATAATGGAATAGTACAGGCTGAATAATTTAGAAAGAACATAAATTTATTCTTTCAAGGTATTGGAGTCTAAATTCATGGCACTGGTGGGTTGTCTCTTTACTTCCATGATGATGTCTGGAACTCTGCGTACTTGAGGAGGCTAAAACAATTCTACCTTGGATGCTAATGCACCATGCTGACTTCCGATTAACCCTGTTCTGGGAATGCCTCTAAGATTTCTAGTTTATATCTATTGTTATCATAAATCCTGCCCTTAGTCAGATTCTTTCCCCATAGCATTCTCGCCTCTCCTTAAGGGGTCAACTTCAATTGCCCTGCACGTTCCTTCTTTATAGTGTATAACTCTTGGGTCTGGGGGATAATGGCATGGAGGTCCTCTGTCCTGTCTCGTGGCCACCTGGGACATGGCTTCTGTTTATAAGTCCCTAGTAAATGTTTCTTTCTGAGAAACTGGATATATCAGCAGTTTTCTTTGGCCTTTCAGCTTTCTGTTTCAGACTTTGGGGGTAGGTTTGCACAGAACTGCTCCCCATGGAATAGTCATCCATGGAGGAGGGTCATTGTGTCCTCACATGGCAGAAGGGCAGGAGAGACAAAGAGACAACAGGGGATTGAAGTTGCTCTGTTACAAGGGCATTCATTTATGAAGGCCTATATGCCACTCTTTAGGTCCCACCTTCCAACATTGTTAATTGTGGAATTAAATTTCAGCACATGAATTTTGGGGGATACATTCCAACCATAGCATCTATCACAGTAGTAACTACCAAGGAAAATTCAAGTTTTCATGGTCTGCAAACCCAGTATAAATTGTTACTTGTTGATTGCAAAATAATTAGACAAATGAACATTTATTTTCCTTTGTGCATGGAAGCAATTAAGCATTCCTTCCCTATCAGTGCCCTGACTTTAGTGTTAGAGATTTGTGGGGATTGTAGATTAAAACTTGTCTGCAATTTGGCTCATCTTGTGACCAAATCCTGGGTGTGATTTTCAGCCCAATTCGCCCTGGTTGTGGATGATAAGGGAAAATTTAAGCACTGTTGTGGAAATCATGTTGGCTGCTAATTGGCTTGACTCAAGCCTGCCTTTTTTTTTCATTTAGTTTATTGATGGCACTTAACAATGAGCAACTAAACTCACAGTCCTGGTAATTACTAGTTCCATCCTATCTCTCAGGTATGAATGATACTGTACAAGGCTGTTCATAGCCTGCGATCTGTGTCTTATTCCATTTCACTCTAGATGAGACCAAGAGAAATTGTGTTATAACAGCATGCTGAGGAGGACTTTTACACTCTCTTCCACCAGTGTGTTAGTCATCTGCTGTTGAGCAGCTTAAAACATAAGGTGTGTTTTCAAAGTTTCTGTTGTTCAGGAATCATGAGTAACTTAGCTGGTGGTTTGGTTCTGAATCCAGGTCTCTCACAAATCTATACAGAGGTGCTGGCCAGAGCTGCAGCCTTCTCCAGGCTTGATTCAGAAAGAGCCTGTGCCTCCACTTTCATTCACATAGTGTTGACAGGCCTCAGGTCAACTTGCTGGCTTACTCAGGGCCCCTTCATAGGCCTGTTTCATCATGTGGCCACTGGCTTCTCCTAGAGTGAATAATCCAAGAGTGAAGCTCCCAAAATGGAAGTGAAGGGGTGTATGTGAGTGTGTGTATCACATTATCTTTATTTACTCATCAATGAATGGCATTAGGTTGATTCTGTATCTTTGTGATTGTGAATTGTGCTATAATAAACATTCAGGTACAGGAGTCTTTTTTATAAAATGACTTTTCTTTTGGGTAGATACCCAATAGTAGGATTGCTTGATTGGTAGGTCTTCTGCTAATTCTCTGAGGAGTCTCCATACTATTCTCCTTGGAGGTCACACTAATTTGTAGTCCCAACAACAGTGTTTAAGCACTCCAGTTGTTGCATCTACACCAACATCTATTGCTTTTTGACTTTTTAGTGATAGGGATTGATAAGGTGAATGTTTATCTCATTATGGTTTTAATTTGCATTTCCCTGATCTGATGATTAGTAATGTTGAGTGTATTTTCATATGTATATTTGCCATTTGTCTATCTTCTTTTCAAAAACTCTATTCATATCTTTCACCCACTTTCTGATGAAGTTGCTTTTTTTCTTGCTGATTTGTTTAATGTCTTTGTAGATTCTGAATATTAGCTCTTTGTTGGATAAATAGTTGGCAAATATTTTCTCTCATTCTATAGGTTGTCTATTTATTACTTCTCTTGCTGTGCAGAAAGTTTAATTTAGTTCCATGTGTTTATTTTTATTTTTGCTGTATTTGGCTTTGATGTTTTAATTATGCATTCTGGCCTAAGCCAATATCCAGAAGTGTATTTCCTGTGGTTTCTTCTAGAATTTTTATGGTTTCAGATATTACATTTAAGACTTTAATCTTTCTTGAGTTAATTTCTGTATGTGGTGAGAGATTGGGATCCTGTTTCATTCTTCTGCATGTGGCTATTTAGTTTTCCCAGAACCATGTACTGAACAAGGCATCTTTCCCCCTTAGTGTATGTTTTTGTCTGCTTTGTTGTAAATCAGTTGGTCATAGTGGTATGGTTTTATTTCTAGGTTCTCTATTCCATTCCATTGGTCTACATCTCTACTTTTATACAACCAGTATTTTGCTGTTTTGGTTACTGTAGTTTGTAGTTAAGTTTGAAGTCAGGTATTGTGATGCCTCCAGATTTATTCTTTTTGTGTAATATTGCTTTGTTTATTTGCTTTCTTTTTTAGTTCCCTATGAAGCTCAGGATTATTTTTTCTAAATCTGTGAAAAATGATGTTGCTATTTTTATGAGAATTGCATTGAATTTGTAAACCATTTTGGGTATTATGGATATTTTAACAATGCAGATTCTTCCAACCTGTATTATGGGACATATTTCCATTTGTTTGTGTTATCTATGATTTCTATCATCAGTGTCTTTTAATTCTTGTAAAGATCTTACTTCTCTTTGGTTAGGTATATTCCTAGGTATTTTATTTTCTTTTCAGCTATTGTGAATGGCATTGAGTCCTTAATATAGAAATGATACTGATTTGTATACGTTGATTTTTTTTTTTTTTTGAGACAGAGTCTCACTATTTCTCCCTCAGTAGAGTGCTGTGGCATCACAGCTCACAGCAACTTCAAATTCTTGGGCTTGAGTGATTCTCTTGCCTCAGCCTCCCAAGTAGCTGGGACTACTTGCACCCGCTATTTTGTTGTTGTTGTTGTTTAACAGGCCTGGGCCACGTTTGAACCCACCAGCCCCAGTGCATGTGGCCAGTGCCCTAACAATTGGGCTACAGATGCTGAGCTGTGTATGTTGATTTTTAATCTGAGATTTTACAGAATTTATTTACCAATTTTAGGAGTCATTTGGTGGAGTCTTTAGGATTTCTAGATATAGGACCACATATTACCAAAAGTTTGACTACCTTTTTTTCCAATTTGGATACCTTTTATTTCTTTCTCTTGCCTGATTGCGGGGCTGGGACTTCCAGCACTACGTTGAAAAGAGGTCATGAAGGGGGGTAACCTTGTCTTTTTCCAGTTCTAAGTGAAAATGCTTTCAACTTTTCTCCATTAGGTATGATGTTGGCTATGGCTTTTATAATTTTGAAGTATGTTCCTTTTATTCCTAGATTGTTGAAGATTTTTTATAATGAAGGACTACTGGATTTTGTCAAGTGCTTTTCCTGCAACTACTGAGATAATCATAGTCTTTGTTTTTACTTTTTATACAGTGAACCACATTTATTGATTTACATATACGGAAACATTTTTTCATCCCTGGGATCTTGACTTGATTGACTTGATCGCAGTCAATTATCTTTTAGCTGTTGAATTCAGTGTGCTACTGCTACATATTTTGTTGAGGAATTTTGTGTCTGTATTCATATTGGGTATTAGTCTGGGGTTTTCTTTTTCTGGTGTGTTGTTTCCTGCTTGGTATCAAAGTGATTTTGGCTTTGTAAAATGAGTTAGAGAGGATTCTTTCCTTCTTAATGTTATAGAATAGTTTCCATAGAATAGGTACAAATTCTTCTTTGTAGGTCTGATAGAATTTGTTTGTGAATCTATCTGGTCCAAGGCTTTGTTTCATTGGGAGATTTTTTTTATTACTGTTTCAATCTTACTGCTCCTTGTTGGTCTGTTTAGGATTTTTATTTTTTCCTGATTCAACCTTGGGAGGTTGTGTATTTCTAGGAATTTATCCATTTCCTCTACATTTTCTAGTTTGTATGGATAGAAGTTTTCATGGTAGTCATGGATAATATATTGTATTTCTGTGGTATCAGTTGTAACGTCCCTTTTAAAATTTCTATTTAAGCTTATTTGAGTTCTTAACTCTTTTATTTTCTGGTTAGTCCAGATATCAGTCTATTGATTTTATCTTTTCAAAGAACTAACCTTTGGTTTGTTGATCTTTTATATATTTTATTTGTTTGTTTGTTTCTATTTTGTTTAGTTCTACTCTGAGCTTTGTTATTTCTTTTCTTCTGCTGGCTTTGGGTTTGGTTTTTTCTTTATTTTCTAGTTCCTTGAGATGTAACATGAAGTTGTTAGTTTGGGATCTTTCTGCTTCCCAGAGGCTGTTTCGTGGTAAGAATGGCATTACAATGTGGCAATTATTTGTGATCCTAGGTAAGGAAGAGAATCAGTTTTGAGGTGGAGGAGTGGGATAGGGAGCAAGGAATGAAAATCATCTAGTGGTGACCGTGGCAAATGGTGGTCAATGGCAAATGAAAGTTGGAGAAATTGATGGCAGTAAGGTAGCTCTTAGGGGTTCTGATTTCAGCCCACTACCATTCCCCATAAATTCTCTTCCTATCTGATCTTAT
>CAUYRH010180162.1:0-34933 GCA_963574655.1 Perodicticus potto
TCAAAAGCTTTTTCTGCATCAATTGAGAGATCATATGGTCTTTGTTTTAAAATTTGTTTATGTGTTGAATTATATTTATAGATTTACATATATTGAACCAGCCTTGAGACCCTGGGATAAAACCCACTTGGTCATGGTGTATAATTTGTTTGATATGTTGTTGGATTCTGTTTGCTAGGATCTTGTTGAATATTTTTGCATCAATATTCATTAGTGATATTGGTCTATAATTTTCTTTTCTTGTTGCGTCTTTTCCTAGTTTGGGGATCAAGGTGATGTTTGCTTCATAGAATGTATTGGGTAGTATTCCTTCTTTTTGTATATTTTGGAAAAGTTTACGTAATATAGGTACTAGTTCCTCTTTAAAGGTTTGGTAAAATTCTGACGTGAAGCCATCTGGTCCCGGGCTTTTCTTTTTAGGGAGATTTTGTATAGTTGATGCTATTTCAGAACTTGATATAGGCCTGTTCAACATTTCCACTTCATTCTGGCTAAGTCTTGGAAGGTGGCATGTTTCCAAGTATTGGTCTATTTCCTTCAGATTTTCATATTTATGAGAATAAAGTTTCTTGTAGTATTTGCTAAGACTTTTTTTAATTTCTGAGGAGTCTTTTGTTATTTCATCTTTACCATTTCTGATTGATGAAATTAGAGGTTTTACTCTTTTTTTCATGGTTAGGTTAGCCAAAGGTTTATCTATTTTATTGATCTTTTCAAAAAAGCTACTTTTTGATTTATCGGTCTCTTGTATAATTATTTTGTTTTCAATTTAATTTCATTCTGCTCTAATTTTGGTTATTTCTTTTCTTCTTCTGGGTTTGGGATTGGAATGTTCTTCCTTTTCCAGTTGCTTGAGATGTCCCATTAAGTTGTTAACTTCCTCTCTTTCGATTCTCTTGAGGAAGACTTGCAGTGCTATAAATTTCCCTCTTAGCACTGCCTTTGCAGTAGCCCAGAGGTTCTGATAACTTGTGTCTTCATTGTCATTTTGTTTCAAAAATTTGGTAATTTCCTGCTTAATCTTGTCTATGACCCAGCTATCATTTAGCATAAGGTTATTTAGCTTCCATGTTTTTGTATGAGTATGCAGATTCCTATTGTTACTGAGTTCAACTTTTATTCCATGATGGTCAGAGAAGATGCAAGGAATAATTTCTATTCTTTTAAATTTGCTGAGGTTAGACTTGTGACCTAAGATGTGATCAATTTTGGAGTATGTTCCGTGGGCTGATGAGAAGGGTGTATTCAATTCTGTTAGGATGAAATGTTTTGTAGCTGTCTGTTAAATCCAAAGGTTAAATGGTTAAGTTTAAATCTAAAATTTCTTTGCTTAGTTTCTTATTGGAGCATCTATCCAACACTGCTAAAGGAGTGTTAAAATCTCTAACTTCTAGGAAGCTGGAGGAAATCAAGTTGCTCATGTCTGTTAGAGTTTCTCTTATAAATTGAGGTGCATTCTTGTTCGGTGCATAAATATTAATAATTGAAATCTCATCATATTGAGTATTACCTTCAACAAATATGAAGTGTCCATCCTTATCCTTCCTTACTTTTGTTGGTTTAAAGTCTATTGTATCTGTGAATAAAATTGCAACACCTGCTTTTTTCTGTTTTCCATTTGCCTGGAATATAGATGACCATCCCTTCACCCTGAGTCTATAATTATCTTTTAAGGTAAGATGAGATTCTTGTATGCAGAAGATATCTGGCCTGAGTTTTTATATCCAGTCAGCCATCCTGTGCCTCTTTAGAGGACAATTTTAAGCCATTCACATTAGTTGAGAATATTGATAAGCCTGGTAGAATTTTGGGTATCGAGTTTTTTGAAAGTCCAGTGGACATTTTTAATCCTTTTACCACTGTGGAAGTTGTAATTTGATCAAAAGTTTCTGAGTAAGTTTACTTTTGTGGTGGAGGATTGCACTGGTCATTATGGAGAATAGGTCTGAGAATATCCTGGAGAGCTGGTTTAGTTATGGCAAATGTCTTCAACATGTGAATGTCATTAAAGTATTTAATTTCTCCATCATAAATGAAACTCAGTTTAGTTGGATACCAGATCCTGGATTGAAAGTTATTTTGTTTTAGGAGATTAAAAGTCAATGACCACCCTCTTATAGCTTGAAAGGTTTCAGCAGAGAGATCTGCAGTTATTCTAATATTCTTCCCCTTGTAGGTTATGGTTTTCTTTCGTCTGGCTGTTTTCAGAATTTTCTCCTTCATATTAAATTTAGTGAAGTTAATTATGATGTACCTGGGGGATGTCTTATTCAGGTTGAATTGTGCTGGGGTTCTGAAACTGTCTGCTATCTGAATTTCAGAATCTCTTGGCATGTCTGGAAAGTTGTCTTTCATAATCTCATGAAGAAGAGCCTCTGAAGAAGAGCCTCTGTGCCTTGTGAAGCCACTTCGTCGCCTTCAGGGATCCCTATAAGGCAAATATTGGTTTCCTTTGAATTATCCCAGAGCTCTCTGACAGAGTGATTCATGTTTGCTCTCCATTTCTCTTCCTCTTTGAGAGTTTGGGAGCATTCAAAAGCTTTGTCTTCGGTGTCAGAAATCCTTTCTTCTGCTTGCTCCATTCTGTTAGTGAGGGATTCTACTGTATTCCTCAGATATTTGAGGGCTGTAAATTCTTGTCTTAATGTGTCAGAATCTTTGGTGATTTTGTCTTTGAATTCATTGAATTCTTGGGACAACTTTTGAAATGCTCCTTGAATTTCTAATTCCAACTTTTCCCCTATTTTATTGATCTTATTTACAATCCATATTCTAAATTTGGTTTCTGACATCTCAGCCATCTGTTTATGAATGGGATCTTCAGCTGTGTCTGCCAAATTATTCCTTGGGTAGGGGTTGATCTACTCTGGTTATTCATGTTACTGGAGTTTTTCCACTGATTCTACACCATGATTAATTTTACACCATTTGGCTAGATGAGCAGATAAGGATAAGTTTTGTTGGGGGCTCCAGGATTAGTGATTGGCCAGTCCTTTGCCCATAAGCTTGGACTGGTGTCTGTTCCTTTTCCCTTAGAGCTTTGCCAAGGACCCATATAGTGCTACAGCCTAAGGAACTGGGGGCCTTCTTGGTGTGGTGGGGGTAAGTGGCTCTGTCTTATTTTCAGCTGTTCTCTGTCTTACCCTAGTGAATTAGTTACTCTGGGTTGAAGTTTCAGCTGTGGAGAAATACCAGCCATTAAGTCACCCCGCCCCCCACAGGCAAGAATTAGAAAAGGAAAATCAAACCTTCCCACAACCACACACCCAAGGTATCCCTTTGGATACTCTTCGGGTGATTGGCCCAGTTCAAAAGGTCCAAATCAATTGTTCCAATCAGCACCAGTCTCAGGTGGGAGAGTTCAAAAGGTCTCTGGCCACTAAATAGCAGGGGTCTCCTGGCAGCTCAAGTATGACTCGCTCTGGTGTTCCGTGAGGTCAGAAGGACCCACCCAGCAAATAAATTAGTCTGGGAAGGTTGATGTCTCCTTCCTCACCTTGCACCTCTGTCACACCCAGTCACTGGTAACTCCGCAGGGCTGTAACCCAGTTACCTCCAATGAGTAGATGCTCTATGGGTTTGCATCTGCCTGAGTCACAGGGAGATCTATGTCTCCTCAGCCAGGCCACTACCCTCTGCCACTATCCGGCAAGGGGAGGTGAGGCCTGACAACCTTGGGTGCTTAACAGGGGCTAGGGTGATTCACTCAGTTCCAGCCCTGCCCCTGATTGATGTTGCTGACAGAACAGAACAACTTCGCAGAATTTGTTTTTGTCCCAGGTATATTCCCCTGGAGATCAGACACTGTTTTGAGTTCACAGAAACTGCAACTCAGCCTTGTCTGTGCTGTTGCCTAGTCTTGGCTTCAGTTTGTGTTGGGGCAGATATGGTCAGAGCTCACACTTAGCTGTCAGTTCCAGCCTCTGCCTGCCCTCCTTAGTCTCAGCTATGATTCCCTGAGGGCCGGGTGTGTCTGAGGCTCAGTGAAGCAGTCCTCTGGGTCAGCCCTGTTTGGGAGTCTGCTGTTTCTGTGTGTGTGTATTCTAGTCCCTGAGCTCCATCCAGGCCAGTACCGCTTCAGGCATACCCTTTACTCATGGGGCCTGCGTTTCCATCCCAGATCTGTTCTGCCAGTGGCTGCCACCGGAGATGATGCCTAGCCTCCTCTGGTTGCCCAGAGAGACTGGGAGTGTCCCTTCAAAATATCCCTAGAAGTGTGAGCCCTATTGTTCCCACCACTCCAGCTGTTGCTCTGTGCCTCAGGGCACTGCCTGTCCTGTATGGTTCCCTCTCAGTTGACCTTGTCTTTACTCCCATGCTGGGGAATCAGCACAGATTGGCAACAGCCCATGCCCTGTCCACAACCCTTGAGAAAATGTCAAGAATCTGACTCCATGGGGGACAGGCTTCCAGACCTCGAGGTGAGAGTGGAGGGAAGTGCTGTGAGTTCAAAATTGCAGGTAGAGAATATATACAGTTTTATGCCTGACAGGAGAGTGCCATGGCACCCTAGCAAGGGAAGGAGGTCTGATTTTTAGAGGGTCTCTCCTGTGGGATAAAATGGGAGGATATTTGAACTCCACTTGCTTGTTTGTATGGAGTGTACTGTGAGCCGTTCTCGTGGGGGAGGGGATTTCTGACTGCTTGGCGATGGATTTTGTACCTTTTGTTTGTATCCTTGGGGTCACAGTTCGCCTCAGCAGGGTTGATATGCTTTCTTCAACCTTCTCTCTTGGCTCAGATCCAAATCATCAACTTTCTTGCTAAACTTCTGTCCTTTAACTCTCCTTCTAGATGGGAGCCTCTGGTGAAAGCTGGCTCCAGTCAGCCATCTTGCCTCCTTTTTCTTCTGGTTTTCAGGGGGTCTCATAAGCAAATTTGTGACTGGATATTTGACTTTCTAATCTAAATATTTTTCTTGGTCTTGATTTTTAAAATCCTTTTCTTTCTTATATTTTCCTAATTTTCACTAACTACCTTAATCCTTTGTAGAGAAATATAAATAAGTAAACAAATGGGGGAAAATTATTCTGTCTGTATATATTTTGAAAATACTATATATGGATACAATAGATTAAAATCATAAGCATATTCTACTTTCCATATTTTGTGTGTATGTGTGTATATATACATGTGTAAAGGAAATTTGTTTTGCTTGTGGAAGTAGAGAATGGATTGATGGAATTTACTATTATATTTTGGGTGCATTTCTGGCTAAAGGGGTGTGGAACAGACTAGATAGATGTGGGGTGGGAAAGGTAGTGGATGCCCAGTGTGCAGTTCCATTAGGGGTCTATAGTACATAGAAAATAGGAAAAGGATGTAGAATCTTTTAATATGAAATAATCCAACTGGTCAATAGGGTTTCCTAGTCAACAGAATTCATCATAAAGGAGGTTAAGATGCCATATGCTATGAAGGTGTCAATATTTCTCTAAATATAAATCTTAAATCTTTTCAGAGTCCTTAAAAATAGTTATTGATCCAGGGTTGAAGCTAAATCATTTATCTTACATTTATTGAATACCATTTTATATCCTAGACCTGCCTAGCCCCAAGATTACAAAGTCAAATGACATTAATAAGACAAAATTCTTGCTCTTAGGACTTTCCAGGCTTAGATCAGAATCCTGCAAGGGTTGCTAGTCTTCTTTGTAAATCAGAAAAAGATATCCCCTCTGGGCAATAAAGCCCCTTAGGTACAAGGCCTGGTAAGGGGAGGGGATGAGGATAATCTCCACTTGCCTGCTTAATGAGCATGTCCTTCCCCTTTGAACTACTTGCCCAACTATAGGCAGGCTGGATGCCATAAATGGCAAAGTGGTCACTGAGCCCATTGCAGGATGGACTGTGCAGGAGTAGAGGCAGCAGAGACCTTGTCTGTAATGGGGTGTAGGGATGGGGAGTCAGGTACAGGTGAAAACACAGACCCAGTGATTGTTCTTAATTACTTTCAAGAGAAGCTGGACATGTGGATTTGTTATTTTGTGACTTCATAACTTTTAATGTTGTATAAACCAAACACATTGTGGACTGTATTTGACCTGCATGCAGGGTATCCTTGTGGATAATTAAGTCATGATAAATTAATCAATTTTTTTCTGTGCTGTGTTTTCTTTATTCTCCTTTTTTTGCTTTGAAATATTAAAAAAGCATTTAAATCTAGATAATTCAAGCAATGTTTTCCTTAAGTTATATGAAATGTCAATTTGATTTCATTTCCTAATTTGATTTAGATACAGTGTGTCAGAGAGTGAATAACAGAGGTTACACTTTTAAAATAAAATGAGAAGCAACAATAAACAGAATTCTTGACACTTATTGTTAGGCATTATAAGAGACATGGAAAAGTACTAAACAAATAAAATATAAAAGTTTTAAAGGTTTGAGTGTATGTAATATATCTCAAATCAGACAGTCTAGTCATATTCCATAGCCAGAATAAAAAATAGGCTCTATAATTTACAATGAGCAGAGAATTCTCTAGTTCTGATTTAGCTGTTTGTATAAGCTAATATCCTATCTCAACTGGAGTACTGAACAACCTAAGTTATTACAGTAGTGTAATTTCCTTAATTTAATAATAACTATCTATAATCTTAGGTGCTACAAAATAAAAAATAAATACTAAGTTATGTACTTCTTCCCCATATTGCTTCAGTGATCAAATAGCAAAAGAGATGACGTTTGGCTTTTATTAGGCCTTTCTTCTATATAACAGCATTTTTCTGGGTTTTTATTCATTTGTACTTGCAAATGAATAATTGTGGGAGTACAAATAAATGATCATTTGTAAAATAGAAGGAAGCAAAGTCTAAGTGGGGTTATATATTTTTTAAGGCTGTGTAGTTCTGGGCCAACTTTGAGATTCTTCTGGCTTTATAAGCTGCTCTTTTCAATGCAAAAAAACTTCATTTTATTCAGCAACTTGTTTAATATACCAAATGAGACTCTCTTTCCATTTTTGGTTTGAGTACACTGTAGCAAACTTTCTGAATGTTATAAAATGAAGCATCAAATAAAATATTATTTATGAACTACAGAATCATTTTACATAAATGAAATTTTATTACTTAAGTACATATGTTATAAATTAATCCACAAACCAAGCAGCCTTTGCTAATCAGTAAAATGAAGGACATTACACAGTAATGTCTGACTACAAAAGCCCTGGATTAGAACACTAGATCAGATTTTTTTAATGCATGAAGGACTATTAACTTTCTGTGTCCAAATCGTCACAAAGTTTGATTTAAAAGATTTGCATTACTAAGTAAAATTTCTTTAGAATTTAAATTATTATATGGATCAACATTTTAAAATACGACTGTCCTAGGAACATAAAGAAGTTTTAAAAAAGGTTAAGTGTATTAATGGCTATGCTGGGAATTCCTTTGTAAAGCCACTCTTAAGATATGAGATCATGACAAAAGACGGGCAGATACATTCTTTTGTCTTGCCCATTGAATAGATGCAATAATTATCAAATTGAATTGGAGCTGAGAGTTGAAAGCATCAGCGTTTTTCAGCTTGAAACTTTTTTACATGTAACAGACATTGTCATTTTCTTACATCAATGCTGCTTCCTCTTTCTTGCTTGTGTCCAGTTCCAGGGTTAGAATCATGATTGATCTGAGCCAATTGTGGCAAATCAGATTCTCTTTGCTGGTGATAGGTCTAAGGATGAATGTGTGATTCATTTCTGGCTAATGTAACATAAGGAGAAGTGTGCTGAGATTTATGGGCATTTTTTTTTTCTCTTTGATAAAAGGGGGAGTAAAAAATAAGGAAAAAGTATATTTTCTCTATACAGTTTCTTTTCTATTTTGGACAATGTGCAAAAAGGACAGAAAGCTTGGAACTATTATAACCATTTTATAACCATAGTAGTCCAAGAGAATAGAATTATAAACAAACTGACCTAACACCCTGAGATGATGGACTTGCTCAAAAAACCCTTTCAACAACATCCTCCAGATTTCTTATTACATGAAAACAAAATTCCTTTCTTATTTAAGCCACTTACACTTGGAGCTGAATATATCTAGCTGGAACACCACATAAATAAGTGTAGGGCCAGTGTGGTGCCTGAGCCAGCTCACACTGGCTGTGAGATGATTGTACCTATTTTTTCCCCAATTCTACATTTAGGGACTTCAAGTCAGTAGCTTTAAATTACCTATATACTCACACTATGGAATTAGGCCAAAAATACATACTGAGGCTTTTGTTCCCAGAGAGCTAATTATTAAACATTTATCAGCAGCACACCACTGTATGACTTACCTTACTCATACAGATAATGTAATAATAACTGCTATGCTAGCTATCATATTTTTAAAGCATACTTTTAATAGTAAGTGGGTAATAAATTATATCAAGACATTTTTAAGTTTTGGAATTTTAGAACTAGAAAAGACTTTGTACATTTAAGAAGAGTCAAGTGTAGAATTGATTCTTTATTTCTATTTAGGTAATCTTTTCAATATACCATAGTGCCATTACATTAATTAATAATAATGTATGTCACTATGGTATACCATATAGAGTCTTTGCTTACCAGCATCTATTCGCAAATCAAAATAGTAAGCTAGCAAGATACTCATTTTTTCTATAAATAGATCATCCTTGTTTTGATAATGCATATGATGACATGTATTTAAGTATGTATTATAAATTTTGATTTGTTCAGCAAAGACACAGACCTTGAGAGGGCTGATATACAGAAACCTGTAGCATGAGGCTACCAGTTGCCAACAGCCCTCAATCGTCATTGCTTATAGTAAGTAAGTCCCAATAAGATTCTAGATAATCAACAAATTGGGCTTTGGTTGCCTGAGGACAATGCAGATGTTCTCACCAAGGAAATCTGTGGCCCACAGCCATTCTCCGAAGGCTAAAGGATTGTAAGTTGACGTCTGATCTTCTCTGTGCAAGTGAAGATAGACAATCTTGAAAGATAAAAATAGCATTCTGAGATGAAATATTTTATAAAAATAGCATTGTGAGATGAAGTTACTTTTTTTTTTGAGACAGAGTCTCGCTCTGTTGCTCAGGTTAGAGTACCATGGCATCAGCCCGTCTCACAGCAACCTCAAACTCACGCAAGCCCCTTCCCTCAGCCTCCTGAGTAGCCATGACTCCAGCTAATTTTTCTATTTCTAGTAGAAACCATCTTACTCTTGCTCAGGTTGGTCTCAAACTCTGGAGCTCAAGGGATTCTCCTGCCTCAGCCTCCCAGAGTCATGAGCTACCTTGCTCAGCAGATGAAATAAATCCTAAAAGGATATGGGCTGAATTTGTAGGACACTGTTTGGCCAAATTCTGACAACTTAGGTTTGAAATGGCTAACCAAAATTGCCAGTAAAGATCAGATATTGAAAATATGCAATATTTTCAAAAGTTCTTATGATAAGTTCAAAGTGCTGGTGAAAGTGAAAATTGGTACATTTCTGGGAAGTAATTAGATAACATACTGCATATCAATGATCTTAAAATAATTATTTTAAAAATAAAGCTGTTGTAAAATTTTAGTATGTGGTGTGTGCAGTGGTGTGTATAAGGGAGATCATTGTACCAGTCTCTATTTCTGGGTACAGTTTAAATTTTTCATAAAATTTAGAGAAATTTTTATAATATTTGACTCAGGAATTCTAATTTTTTGTGCACCATTTTAAGGAAGTAGAATAGATGTAAAGATTAATGAGCATTAGTTATACATTTGTGAAAATTGGAAACAAATTTCTAATAGCAGAGGAAAGGATGAATAAATTATGGCCATATAATGGAATGTGTTGGGGGTCATGGGTCCTGATTCCCCAAACTCAGTTGACCTGGTTCAATTACTCAGATAGGCTAGAAAGTTCACCTGAGGCATAGTGATAATCCAAAGCAAAAGTGAGTAGAAACTGAGACTAAAACTGGAGCAACACAGACAGAAAGCAAAAGTAACTTACACAAGTTTCAAGGTAACAGAGTTTATTTAGGAAGAGCAAAGAGAAAGTTCATAGCACTTCCAAAGAGAGTTGGAAGTGGGTCCCTTTTATGAAGGAGAAAAGGGGAGAGAAAGGAAGACATGAAAGTCTCCAACAGTATAAATATTCTGTTTGAAATTGGTTGCAAGTCTTTCATTGGCCTCTCTGCACCACGAGGCAGTATTGCCCTTTTCTATTGGTCATTGATTGTCTCTTTCTATTAGTCATTGGTTACCTAGGTTACTTCATATTCATGTTCTTATGAGCCCTCCAGACTTCCTGGTGCAGCAGGCCAAGTTTTACTCCCACCCCTCTTAAAGCCCTTTTCTTAGTGTCCCTTCTCAGAATACAATGGAGCCATCAAAATAACATTTTGAAGAATATTTAATAAATGCAATGTCAAATAAAAAAAGAATATAGAATAGTATAGTCTATATGTGTGTATGTAGAAGGTTAGAAGAAAGTACATTAAAATCAAGGTGATCTTAATGATTGCATTATTCCTCTACTTTTCTGAATTTTCTAAGTTTTCTCTAATGAGCATATATACGCTTTTTAAATGAAAAATAATTTTTTAACTATAAAATCAATACATGATAATTTTAAAAATAGACAATAGAGAGAAAAATGAAGAAAATACTGAAAAACTCTTATTTAGAAAAACATATATAAAATTGAAACACAGGAACAAAAATCCTTCAAGTCACTTGGAGGTCATTCTGACAATAAAGGGTAACCATGTGCTCAAAGCATATACCTTTTGAGTAAATTGAATGACAATGATACTCCATTATCAAGGAGGTGGGGAAGAAAAGAGATAAATCTTGGGCTGGGATTGGATAGCATACTGAAGGAGCTGAGAATTGAGAGTAAATGGGTTGAGAAGCCATTTACCACTCATGGGAAGCTACTGAGAGGGACAACAATAAGAAAAGGACTTAAAAAGATTCTTACTCTTTTATTCAGAATTCACTCTTCTCTTTGCAGTTCTTAATAAACTAAGTAAAACAATAGAGAGGAAAGAGAGTATTGCCCTAATAATTACTCTGTTACTCCTCAACTGTGTGTCTTTGAATATGAGCATGTGCTATGAATGAGCCAACTGAGGCTCAATGCCACTTATTTGTGTTGTACCATTATCCCCAAACTTAAGACCTTGGTTGTCCCAAACGTCTGGTTACAGGGCTCTAGAAGTCTGAGCAATTTTCTCACATAACCTGAAAAGCCCTAGTTTAGAGCACTGGTTGTCAACTTTTTCTTTCCCCTTCAGCAACATATAGACCACACACCATTGGTGCTCCCAGAGTTGAGACGTTTCTCTATTTTTTTCTCTTCAAATTAAGGAAGCAATTCTAGTGAGTGCAATGTTATTTTAAAGAAACTCACGGCTACACTTTGATCTATATTTGAAAATGGTGATTAATTCATAAACTTTTGCAGTATTTAATAGCTTCATCCCTTGGGTAGGGCAACTAGGGTAGCTACTCTGGGACTCCTACTCGCAGGCAGGCATATGTAGGTGTTGTGCCTTGTTCCTCTTTTCTGAATGTAATTAAAATCACTTTCTGTCTATAATGATATCCAAAGAGGCTTGTGAAAGTTGCAGACAGTGCAGCCTCCTTTCAAGTGAGATTATCTTGGGCAGGCAAGACAGGTTGTGCTGGCAGACTCTAACATCCCTCTGGGGATAGCCTTGCTCTTTAGCTTTTCTGAAGATTAAATTACAAATAATCTCACTTGAAAGAGGACTGCACTTTCATCTTAAATAGGCCCTTTTACCCTAAAATTAAAATTATGGGTCAGAGGAAAGTGAGAATTATGGCTGATGATATTTATTAATTCATTAACCAATAATTTACTTAAACATTTACTATGTGCTGGCACTATTCTAGCCTCTAGGGATTCAGCACTGAATGAAGACAGACAAAATACATCTCTGCTGTCATGAGGCTCTTATTCTAGCGAGTAGAAACAAATTTCAGACAGGAAACAAAGCATTATTGGTTCATTTGTTTTGTCATTCAATTCATTCATTTAGTTAATATATACTAAAAATATCTATCACGTGCCAAGCATTCTAGGTGCTTTCTCATCAATTATCTCTTTTAAATTTTATAACACCCTGCCCCAAAGTAGATTATGTCCTTTTTATGGACTCATAAATAACATAGTTCATTGTAAAAGTAGAAGATAGGAAGCAATCAATACGTCCAATATAGGAAACTTTTTAAGTAAATCACAGTAATGGATATGATGCAGTAATATAGTATGTAGCTATTATAAAGATCTCTTTGTGCTGATATGGAAAGCTGCCCAAGATAAAGTGTTAAAACAAAAAAGCAAATTGCAGAACAGGGTTTAAAATCAGCTCTTTTTTTTTTTTTTAAAGATATACAAATGCTTGTATGTAGCTCACAGCTGTAATCTAGCACTCTGGGAGACTGAGGAGGCCAGATTGCTTGAACTCAGGAGTTGGACACCAGCCTGAGCAAGAGTAAGACTTGCCTCTAAAAATAGCTGAGCGCTGTGGTGGGCACCTGTGGTCCCAGATACTCAGGAGGTTGAGGCAAGAGGATCACTTGAGCCCAAGAGTTTGCAGTTGCTGTGAGCTATGACACCACAGCATTCTACTGAGGCTGACAGAGTGAGACTCTGTCTCAAAAAAAAAAAAAAAAGTATGACAAAGGGTACATAATTAATTGAAATTAACATAATAGTGATGACTTCTGGAGAGAGAGAGACTAGTGATTTAGGACGGGAAGAATACTTTTAATTATGTAATAGATCTATCTTTTTGAAAGTTTGAAATGTTAACTATATACATTCAATACATTTTCGGTTAAAACTCTTGTTAATAATGTTTTCTAAAAGAAAGTTTAGCTTTCTGGGAGCTTTAGGGTTGTGTTTGGCTTATTCAGGGTCATGGAAATTTAGTTCAGTGGTCTTTGTTTTGGGAATAAAAGTAGATAAATTCCATGTTAAAGAAAAATACATTAACTTGTATGCTTGTAGGTAAGTAGAATGTGTGTGCACATCACATGTGTGTGTGTTTTGAAGGGCAGACAGGGTACTCAGTCAAAACCCAGAATCCCAAAGTGAATGGGATGATTTGGGAAAGGTGCTAATATTTCATTCTTCGTTTTACAGTACCTAGTAGAGTATCTAGCACTAGTAGATAATTAATGTTTGATAAAAGCATGTGAGATTATCTGAAGATATTGGGAGTGAGAATGCAAACTAGGCGATTTGCATGAAGTTAATGCAGTATCTGGGTTTTGTAATAAGGTGTGATCATCCCGGCTAAATGAAGATGCAATGGAAAATGTGGTTCATAATATAGATTACTTAGTTCCATCTTATCCCTAGTTGGAAGGCTTATCTCCCAAGTTTGCTGATTTGGAAAATCCTTATTTTAACAAGGACTGAATTCCCTTGCTTGCTATTTATTAGCAATCTGCTGACAAGTCTTGCTCCTTCTCTGTCCTTAGCCCTTTTTTGGTTTTTCTTGTTAAAAGATCTATTTTTAAAAAATCAGTTCAGTAGCCCAACTATTTCAAAAATCACATTTCATTTCATTTGTCGTTTATTAATGGGCCTATTTTCTCTGTAGTATTTCTTATTCTCCAGATGTATTTGAGGAAACTCTTTTAAATCCCAGGGGCTATTACATCACTATTTCTTTTTATTACCTTTAAAAAAAAATCACACTCAGACTTTAATCACTCTGTGTATTATCCCACCGCCCCACTTTTCAATTTCAAGTACTTCTTTTTCCTTCTAAATGTGAGAACTGAGGAAAATCTCTAGTGAGTTCAGCTGGATGTATTTTTGTTTTGAGAAATTTGTCAGATGAATTAGTATTTATTACTGTTTACCTCTAGGTTATTTGAGGATATTTTGGTCTTTTAAATCTAAAAATTTCCTATATCTTCTATCATTAAAGCACACAAAGATGCAGATTGTTTTGCAGATATTTCATATCTTCACCTAATTTTGACTTGCTGTTGGTTTTTTAATTTTTAAAAATAGGCTTATTTGAAACCCATTTTTAATAAATCAAGCCTTCAAAACATGTCCCTTGCATGTGTTTAGTTCCAACGGCCATTTTAATGTTCTCCTTTTCTTGTTTTCAGTATTCATTTGGTGCTATTGAACAGCAGTCACAAGAAAAGAAAAAACCCTTTGCTATCAGAAGAATAGTGGAAAGAACATTTAGATTCAGAGTCAGGAGTCCATTCTTAAGCTTTCTGCCTCACATTTTATTTTGTTTTATTTTATTTGGATTCAGACTTTGCCATTTTTTCCCCACCTAGAATCAGTCATCTCACTTTTCTTATTTAATATTGAAAACATATATAAGAAATTTTGCAAAGTACTATGAATGCCTGTAAAAAAGGGCATTATGTAAATGTCCAGTATTATTATGCTAGAATTTTTCCATTATTCTGTATGCTAAAGAATCAGATTCAGAATAATATTAGCTCCTTTCAACCTCAAGTGCAAGGAGGTTCAGTTACCAAAATACTAGGAAAATGATATTTTGGGAGTTTGGTTCTTATATGGTAGGACCCATAGCAAAGCTCCAAGACATTACTAGATTTGTGCCTTTTTTAAAAAAATGATGATTATTGTCATTATTATTATGTTTGCCCTCTTGGGAAGGCACAGAAATGGAGGGAATTGAGGTCAAGATGTTCTGTCTTTGCTTATTTTTCTTTGATTAAGGAAAAGGCAACAGAGGAGTGAGTCCTGACTGAGGTCCAAATGGTCCAAATAGCTCAGTTACACCTGAGGGGATGAGGTAGAGAAAATATAAATATATTGCATAATGCAATGGAATTTGTTTAAATATCAACAGTGTGTATGGAGAATATAAGGATATGTGCTGCCTCCAGAGTCAGTAGGAAGTACACGGTGGTACTAGACATTCCTGCTCATAAAGGAGTGAGTGCCCTACCTGGAGAAATTTAAGGGCACCTAAAAGCCCAGTTAGCCTCAAAATACCTCTTGTTTCTTCAGTGCCACAGTCTGAAATCTCTGCCATGAGAACCACTTCATTAAATTGCATTTGTAGCTGATTATTCTATTTGGAGCCCCAGCATAAGACTAGGAGCCCCTGAATAAGACAAGGTGCAGGTGTTTAATGCAACTAATAACTAACTTGCTGTAAATATTGATTGATTCTCAAACCTTTGTAGAAACGATGACTTTTAGATGAGGTCTTCAAGGATGTGTAAGGGTCACAAATTCAAGTGCCCTCTGTAATTGATATAAATGTATGAAATAGACTGGATACCAACAAAATGATTAACTGTTACAGGATTGGAAAGGATTTCTCCTATAGAAATCCTTGGCCATCAATTTGAAACTCCTGATCTAAATACACGGAGGAAAGATGGTGAAGTATTAGTATTACGGAATGAAGTAGTAATACAGAAAAAATTACCGTGACTTGCATTTTACCTAAGAGAACTCTATTGGCATTTATTAATTTATCACAGGAATTGGAAATATTTCAGAAGCAGGGGTATGAGAAATAACCTCTTTTCTTTTGAAAAGATAGAAACGGGTAGTGCAAGATCTCATAGAGAGTGAGCAAAGGGCATTTTAATGGCTCAAGGATTCAGAAATACTTCCCATAAATATTTCATTACTAATGCTAACACATTCTTTAAAATGCAGATGTCAATCAGAAAAATTTAAATCATATCACCTTGTATAACCTAGCTGAGATTAACTCCAAAGACGGAATAGAAAATCATACGGGGGAGGGAAGTTTAGAACTTAAGGCTTGGGTGGAAGTCAAAATCGTAGGTGGGTGTGAGTGATCTGGCAGGCTGAAGGGATGGAGGAAGCCTGCAGGTGGTGGGGGTGGATGCTGCAGGAGAGGGAGGAGGCAGGCTTTGCCGACTAGGCACTTTTGCCTAGGGCAGCTAATTGCTTGTGCCAAGAAAATTGCCTATGGAAGCCTTGGGCAATATGCAGTAGCTTTTCCCTGATGCCTAGTTTATCAGGTTAAGATGAAATCTGGTGGGGAGAGGAGGGGGAAATGATGAGCTGAAAGAATTCCTGAGCTGAAGGAAACCTCGAAGGTCAGCAACTTTTTTTTTAGCAAAGAATCTCTAATGCTAAGAGAGAGAACCCAAACCCTGGGGCCTTAGCCCAAAGTAATCCAACAAAAGTGGAAATATCTTTGAAATCTCTTGGTTTATCTTAAAACTGCACAAATTTTGCATAGATTCAATATAACCAAAAAGATTTTAGATTACCATACCCAGATCACCAATCTCTACATAAAATTGTCTAAGGTCCTATGCCTGATCTGTCAAATGGCTTGATGAAGAAAAATAACTAGTAAGGGCCAGAGACAGAATAAGAATTCTGATCTCCTGACCACCCTGCCCTATCTCAGCTATGTACCAATGGAGATGAACAATAAGAGTACAAGATGATGGTGATAGTGAGTGCCTGAGGAGAAGGGCTCCTGAATGGAAAGTGGAAGGATTCTTCCCTTGTAATGTTTTTTCAGTTTTTTTTTTAAATTAAATCATAGCTGTGTACATTAATACAATCATGGCGTAAAATGTGCTGGTTTCATATACAATCTGAAATATTTTCATCAAACTGGTTAACATAGCCTTCATGGCATTTTCTTAGTTATTATGTTAAGACATTTATATTCTACACCTAGTATATTTCATATGTACCCTTGTAAGATGCACTGTAGGTGTGGTCCCACCAATTACTCTCCCTCCACCCATCCTCCCCCCTCCCCTTCCCTTCCTCTCCCCTTTCTCCTTCTTCTTGAGGTATAATTGGGTTATAGCTTTCATAAGAAAGCTATGAATTGGTTTTATAGTGAGACTGAGTACATTGGATACTTTTTCTTCCATTCTTGAGATACTTTGGTAAGAAGAACATGTTCCAGATCCAACTTCACTTGTAATTTTTACTAGCATTGACTCCAGTATGGATAATATAAAAAGGGAGGGGGTTGGATCACATCTGTAATCCTACCACTTCGGGAGGCCAAGGTGGGAGGATCGCTGGGGCTCAGGAGTTCCAGACTACAGTGAACTGTGATCATGCCACAGTGAAGTGTGATTATGACACTGCACTCTAGCCTGGACAACAGGAGGAGACTCTGTCTCTAAAAACTAAATACATAAATACATAAAGGAAGGGATCTAATATATATTGAGTCTATATTATGTGCCCACACTTTGTACTGGACACATTATCTTTATTATCTGTCTTAATTTTCATAGCAACTGTGAAATAAGTTACCACTGTTATATTAATACAGTATGGGATGAACAAATCCTGAGCTTAACACATTTGCGTATTGCTTTCTCAGCTGGTAAGCCAAGAGTTAGAGTTAGAATTTGATTCCAGGTGTGTCTAACTAGGCCTCACTGCCTCTTTTCCACAGCAAGGCTTTATGCTAGGTGCTTTAAGGATATGCAAATAAGGAGCCAATTAGGGATATAAACCAGGAGCTCTTGATGGTCTTGTTTTTGGAGTTCATAGTCTAACGAAGAACCTCCTTAATTAATTAACTGGTCATTTTAGCTTTCTATTTAATGCCCCAAACTGATAAAGAAGTGGAAAAGATCACTTACAGCCACAGAAATTGGAAGATATTCTCAGTGTTCATAAAATATTTTTTAAAATTTACGTGATGTACCACACATGGCCAAAGCCTTTGTATTAATCCTTCATAGCTTTGCTTAGCATATAAAACAATGTTCCCTTGGCTCGGCGCCTGTGGCTCAACGAGTTAAGGCGCCAGCCACATACACCTGAGCTGGCGGGTTTGAATCCAGCCTGGGCCTGCCAAACGACGACGGGCTGCAACCAAAAAATGGCCAGGCGTTGTGGCGGGCGCCTGTAGTCCCAGCTACTTGGGAGGCGGAGGCAGGAGACTCGCTTGAGCCCGGGAATTGGAGGTTGCTGTGAGTGTGATGCCACAGCACTCTATCCAGGGTGATGGCTTGAGGCTCTGTCTCAAAAAAAAAGAATAAATAAAAAAATATAAAACAATGTTCCCAAACTGTCTTAAGATATTAATAGGTTCAGCAAACCAAAACCAAAACCAAAAACCTGGTGTTAGCAATATTTTTCTTCAAAAGTGTATTACAAATATATATGTAAGGAAAATACTAAGCACATTTCTCTTGTTCTTACATGTATTATGCAAAAGTCTGTCTTTGTGGAAGAGTAGACAATCCTAAGAGCAGACAAAGTTCCATGTGTTACTTGAAGGACAAGTGACTGGTGCTAAATATATTTGTCAACACAGAAGCAGGATTAACCATTTTACCAATTTATTTTAAACTTTGATGTATGTTGACATTCCATGATCTTCAGCCCTTTTTATGCATATTTATGATATAGATCAAATTGTGATTATGTTTTATAGCAGTTATGTTTTCCTTGAGGCTATTTTCACTACCTACATGCCCATTGTATTTTATGCCTATTATATTTCATGAACTCATGTTGATCTTTCATCACATTATAATATGTGTTTTGAGACCCAACATGTTTGGGAAATATTGATCTAAAACTTGCTGCTATGTTGATAGCTTGGCTTTCCAGTTTCTCAAAAGATATGCTAATATTCTTGATTTGGTTTCACTAGATGCACTTTTCTTTTACACTTGATAACAAGAAACATATAATCAGAGTGGTTCAAGAAGTAAATTTTATGTTGTATGTGTTTTAATACAATAAAAATGCAATGGGGTGATATTAGTACATAAACTTATAAATTGCAAAAAATAATGTTTATGATGCCATAATCATACATAAGCCATACATAATCATATTTTATTAATATGAGAAAATACATAATCAAGACCAAAACATGCCATAAAATTTAAACAAGAAATAAACTCATGAGACTATTTACATAGAATTAAGTGAAAAACTGGAGTATAATTTCCATGAGGAAATCATTCATTGGTGTGTTTGCACCCTTGATATAGTGTCTGACACATAGTAGGTATTCAAGGTATATTTTTTTGAATGAATACAAAGATTATTTCAGCTCTGGAGCTCTTTCCCTAGTAATCTGTTTACTTATTAGGACAAATTATATGACTTATACCTTTAGAACACAGTAAGACTACACCAGTATGATGATAAAACTCTTGGTAATACCACATTAAAAAAACAACATGTTGTTTGTGATGAATATATATGAGTAAAAAACATTTTAGGAAGCTTTGTTTAAAAAATAATTTATATATTTTTATTACGGTGTTTGGATGAACTATGCAAAATTGCAAATTTTTTGTAGGTCAAAAGTTGGCAATTTCATATGGTTTGATCTTATTTTATAAATGACTGATTAGTGTGTGCCTCCCGTTTTGACTGATAGAAACATTGAAACTTGGAGAAAAGGCACTTTTATGTTCATTAAAAGGGCTCTTCTTTGCTTCCAAATGTCAGAGACTGAAAAGTGATCCCAGAAAGAAGAACAAATAATTATAGCACCTTCATTAAAATATGGGAAGCTGGCACCTTTACTATTAACTTTTATGGTTAATCACAAATCTCCTCCAGAGACTGTGGAATGACCATCTGAATGTATTGTAAAATGGCTTAACAGTCTTCATATTGATTACCTTAACATATAGCAGTCCCTTCCATTTCCTATGTTAAAACAAGCACTCCCAAATTATTATGGTTAAAATAATAGTAAAGTCATTTATTTCATAATTTAAAATACAGTATAATAATAAAGTGGATCTATAATTTGTTTTTAAAAATATTTCCAATATTGAGAAAAGGCAGGAACATTAATTTTGGTCATTTTGTTATTTGAATAATTTTAAATAGCTAGATGATTAAAATCATTTAAATGGCTTGCAGAGCCATGGTAGTGACCACAGGCAAAGTCCAACACAGGGATATAACAACTTTTTGCTTCTGTCATTACATATGGCACTTTTAGCTACTTGTGGACACTACCTCAAGAGAGACCTCGGAGGAAAAATTTTCTAAGCTGAGAAATATAAAGGAGTGAATTAAAGAGATTCAGACTTCTACTCCTTCCTTCAAGCTTGTAACCAATGTGCCCCCTTTCTTCGCCCAGGCTATGCTTAGCAAGGGAGGGTTTAGGCTGAGATCATACAAGAATGGCAAGTTACTTAGACTTGCTAGTAGACTATTTCAGTGTTAGTGGGAGGAGTGAGTGGGTGATGCACTACATTTTGGTCACTGTAAAACATTCTAGACATTTTCTATGCTTATATTTACATACACACTTTAAAAAATAGCACCATATGGGGCATCCTACATCATAGCCTGCTTTTTAAAAATTAAAAAATATATATGTTATGAACTTCCTTTTTCATCATTATTTTTATACAACATTCTTTTTTAGAATTGCTTAAAATTCTGTTGTATATATGATGCTCTACAACTTACCCAACCAATTCTCTATTGTTGGCCATTAAGTTTTTAAAAATTCATTTATTCACTATTAACAATATTACCACTAAGTCTGAACATAAATCCTTAATTCTTTGTTTGGGATAAAAATCCTAGGAGTAGAATTTGGTGTTTCACAATAAGAATTTTGAATGATTTCCTGGAGAAAACATTTGGCTCCCAAGAACACAGATAGGGATGAGATCAGAGGCAGTAGGATGAACCTTTTCACAACAGTGGAGCTTCTGAAGAGAGGCTAGCCTAGGAAGTTTAGAAATATGAATTAGACATTAGAAACATATATTTGCCACCTTGGACTTAGATAATTATTTTAAACTAAGGGCAGGAAGATAGATAGGGTGAAGAAATCTGGAGGTTAACATTTTTGGAGTATTTATTACATTTCAGGCAATGCTCTAAGCACTTTTCATGGATTATTTCACTTTAGTCCTACCATAACTCAAGAAATAGGTAAGGAACAGAGACAAGGAAAACTAAACAGCTTCCCCAGGGTCTTACATTTGGTACTATATATGGCAGAACCCAGAGCCATCTGTGCTCTTAATACCTGTGCATTGCTGCTCCCTTTCAACACACTGGGATAAGAGGCAAGCTGGGAAAGCCCCACAATGAAAGAGTCTACAATGCACACGATATATTTCTAAATTCTACTTTTATCACTTTCAAAAGTTTTAATTTGCTATATTTCCACATACACATTCTGTCTTGCTATTAATAGCAGCTACAGTGACTGTATAACCTTAAATATTTTAGTATTTTCTACTAATCATGGATAAGTCATTTTAAAAAAATTCTATGTTAATTATAAGGTACTAACTACATCAACTGTACCTACAGTTTAAGTACTAAATTCTGATAGTGTAAGTAAACAATTCATTTGTGTAATTGTACTTGATCAAGATGTTGTTGAATTCTTACTGGATAAAATTTTTATGTAACAATTAGCCTGAAAGTCAATTAAAGATACACAGACAGCAACCGGGAAGGTTATGGAACTGTCCTTTCTAGGAAGAAATGCTAGATAGGTTTTGATTTTCACACAGTACATACAAATTTTTATTCTAAATGAATACATGGCAGTGTTCAAGTCTACATATTCATCAGAAAATGTGGACTCTCATAACACTGTTTCTTCCTTTAAAATGGCTGAAGATATGCACATAATGATATTGAAGTGTTATGTTACTCAAGGCACATATGAGAAAATGAGGATTATATCTGTGCAATGATAAATTGGAACAGATGTTTTCTATGTTCCCATTGCTGCTTCTTCCCGCCTTCAAAATTCTCAGCTTCTTTTAAGTTCCAAAGAAGAGCATAGCACAGAGGTTAAAAGCATGTAGGCTCCAGGTTCCAATCCCAACTCTGCCATCTACTAGTGTATGACCTAGAGAGAGTTTCTTAGCTTCTCTGTGCCTTAGTTTCTTCATCTGAATCTCCAAATCCTATCTCCACATTTGACTACTTCTCAATCTGTAGATTTGTACGTGCAATTGCCCAATTGGTATCTCAGCTTGGCTGCTTAATAGATACCTCAAACTTAACATCACCAAATAGAGCCTGCCTCATTCCTACTCTTCCGTGACATGTAAATGGCAACACTGCCCAGCCTTTATTCAAATCAAAAGTTTAGGAGTTATGGGTGGTGCCTGTGGTTCAAGGAGTAGTCCCATATAACGGAGGTGGTGGGTTCAAACCTGGCCCCAGCCAAAAAAAAAAAAAAAACAACCAAAAATAAACTGCAAAAATGTAGGAGTTATCCTTAATTTTTCTTTTTCCTCACTCCCACATTCAATCCATCAGTGAATCTTATCAATTTTGCTTCCAAAACAAATCTCAAATTTGCCCACTTCCACTAGCCTTGCCCAAGTCACATCATCTCATGTCTGAACTCCTGCAATGGTTTCTTTACCTGTCTCCGATCTTCCACTCCTATATCTCTAAAACAGAATATCCCTTCAGCCAGAATGATTTTTTTTTAAAGCATAGATTATATTAGTTATTCCTTTACTTCAAATGCCCCAATGGCATCTCATCACATTTAGAATAAAAGCCAAACTCCTTAATCTGGCCTTCAAAACCTTATATAATTGGGTGCTTGCAGTGTCTCCCCCAAATTCATGTCCACCTGGACCTCAGAATGTGACCTTATTTTGAAAGAGGATTCTACAGATGTAATTAGGTTGAGACCATATTGGCTTAGGAGGCGTCCTAAATTGAATGAGTAGTGTCCTTATAAGAAGAGGAAAGGACACATAGAGACCAAGGAAATACAGAAATAATGGCCACGTGAAGACAAAGGTAATGATTGGAGTGATGTAGCTATTAGACAAGGAACACCAAGGATTTCTAAGATCCACCACAAGGTAGGAAGAGGCAAGGGAAGATTCTCCCTAAAGCCTAGAGTCTTTGGAGAAAGTAGGCACTATTGACACCTTGATTTCACACTTTTAGTTTCCAAAACTGTGAAAGAATATGCTTATTTTGTTCTAAGCCACAATATTGCAATATTGTCCCAGCAGCTTTAGGAAACAAAAGCAGGTGCATTTATAACTCTCCAACTTCAACATTCTATTGCCCTCCTTTTGCTTTCTACCCTCTGATCACACTGCTCTCCTTCTGTCCTAGGTGTTGAAACACCAGACTTGTTCTCATCTTAGGGCTTTTTCACTAGCTGTTCCCTCTGCTTGGCATATTCATTCCTGATCTTCACATGGATTCTTCTTGTCATTCAGATCTAGCTGAAGGCCACTCTTTCAGAGAGACCTTTCTTAACCACCCATTCTAAACTAGCCTCTCAAAGTTCTCTGTCCCATCACTCTATTTTAATTGTCTGCTTTGGGCTAAATAAGAAACACTAGTTTCTTATTTATTTATGTATTTACAGAATCTATTGCAATCTCCTCAGTTGGGTCATTACGAAAGTTTTGAGATACACAAAAATTCAGAAACATAAAATTGGCATGGACGGAAACGAATGAAGCCCTCTCTGCAACACGGGTAAGCCAAGCAAGTTGACTTGCACAGGTGAATCAAAAAGGATATTGTTGACTATGTTTCTTGGAAGTGAAATAATGGACCATAATAGTCTGCCTTAAAACTTTCATAGTGACCCATGTACATACATGCATACACTCCTCACATATTTACGCATTCACTAGAACTGCATTGTCCAAAACAGTAGCTACTAGCCAATATTGCTATTTAAATATAAATTTAAATTAATTAAAATTAAGTACAGTTTTAAAATATAGTTTTCATGCTGCGACAGCCATAATTTCAAGTGCTCAATAGCCACATGTGAGCAGTGGATCCCATAAGGCATTGCATAAATATAGAACATTTTCATCATTACAGAGGTTCCATCATTCAGGGCTGTTCTAGAATATAGGTACCAGGAAAAGAGGAATCTTGTATTCTAAGTACTTTGAATTTGTCCAGCACATGATAGATTCCAATTATTTCTTGAATGAAGAATGAATGAGGTTTCAAGAAAAACGTTGTGCATTAACCTGAATGAACTTTGTAAAAGTAAATGCCTATTCTTGTTGCTGGAAAGCAACATGGCTTTTAGGAGGAAGATGACCTCAGTTCATCTGAGCAGAATTTCTATAACCACATGTGTCACTGGTTATTCTTTTTGTTTGTTTGCTCAACAAACACTCAAAACTAGATCTTGTTGCAAATAGGATTTCAACAAATGCTCTCATCCTGAGTGATGGCTTTTTTGGCTTATAAATACAAACTGTTAGTAGGGATCCATTGGGAAGTGGGAGGAGGGCAGATGGGGGTGTGGGTTGAATATTATCTTCTGTGCAGCATAGCAGTTGCTCTAGATGTCTGAAGAGACAGTGTTATCAATCTCACATCTTTAGTAATAATTTCTCTGTGCTTTGATTAATGTGGGAGTAAAATGTGCCTGATGTAGCAGCGTGTATCTGAAGTACTCCGAGACAAGAAGAGTCAAAAAGTATTTTAATTTTAAAAATGAACTTCAGGCAAGAAAGGAATAAGATTACTTAATATAAAAGGTGACATAACTATGTTATTACTGTATTAAAAGAAAAATCACAGAAATATCCTTTTGTCAGACTTGTAGGACAAATAGGGTCAGTATGTTTTTTAAATCATTAAATCTTGGTTATATGTGTCCCAGTATGTTTTCAAATCTTCACAATGAAGTTAAGATTAAAACTTCTGAATGTCTGCTACTGTTGATTTCTCTCTTTCCATCTCATTCTTCTATTTTAATACTCAGACATATGTCAAAGCTCTTAAAAAGAAAGTCATTGATTATCTTTTTTTTTTTTTTTGAGACAGAGCCTCAAGCTGTCACCCTGGGTAGAGTGCCGTAGCATCACAGCTCACAGCAACCTCCAATTCCTGGGCTCAAGCGAGTCTCTTGCGTCCGCCTCCCACGTAGCTGGGATTACAGGCGCCCGACACAACGCCCGGCCATTTTTTGGTTGCAGCCGTCATTGTTATTTGGCGGGTCCGGGCTGGATTCGAACCCGCCAGCTCAGGTGTACGTGGCTGGCGCCTTAGCCTGTTGAGCCACAGGCGCTGAGCCAGTCATTGATTATCTAATTTAAAATTGTTGTTTATTAATAATGAAGAATTATTACTTCAAGAGAACCTTCAATTGAAAAAACTATGGACTGACAAGTAATCTGAAGACCAGTTTTGAATGGGTGAACTTGAATAACATTTAGTAAAGTTACCCATTTCCTATCACAAAATTA
The DNA here is from genome assembly GCA_963574655.1 of Perodicticus potto. NCBI lineage: Eukaryota > Metazoa > Chordata > Mammalia > Primates > Lorisidae > Perodicticus > Perodicticus potto. The sequence continues at coordinate 25,178 of CAUYRH010180162.1, forward strand.
GGGTTAGTGCACTGTAGAACTGCCATAATCACAACTTGGTCTGAAACACTGTTAGAAGTTCCATGCACTATTACATAATTACAATATAATATTCCTAGATAATAACCTTTATGGCTTTAGAATCATTGCCACTTTTTTTACATGGGACTGAAATAGAGGAAACTAGATAGAATAAGACTTCTTTGCTGTGAAATAGAACAAAAAGGGATATATACCTGTATGTGTGTCTGTAATAGAATGAAAGGAGAGAAAAAAATAAAAAATAAAAAATTGTAGGAATATGCCTGATTTCAGAAATTAGAAACTAGAACCTTAATAGAGTTTGGAAAGTTAGGCTGAGACTCTAGGTGATTCCCTCTAAACTCTCCAAGAGGGATATCTCAGCATTTCTGTGCTGTGTTTAGTGGCCAGAGGCCCATGAATGATAAAGATGCCCTGTTAGAACTGAGTCACATCGGCTCGGCGCCTGTGGCTCAACGGGCTAAGGCGCCAGCCACGTACGCCTGAGCTGGCAGGTTTGAATCCAGCCCGGGCCTGCCAAACAACAATGACGGCTGCAACCAAAAAATGGCCGGGAGTTGTGGCGGACGCCTGTAGTCCCAGCTACTTGGGAGGCGGAGGCAGGAGACTCACTTGAGCCCAGGAATTGGAGGTTGCTGTGAGCCGTGATGCCATGGCCCTCTATCCAGGGTGACAGCTTGAGGCTCTGTCTCAAAAAAAAAAAAAAAAAAAGAAATGAGTCACATCATCCCCACTGGGGTGCTCATGAGAGGCAAGAAAGGAGCTTGAAGGTTGTAGCTCAATGATTCTTGGAATCTTGATGAACAGTGCCTTGGTTAAAATGACTCAATTTCAGATCCTTCAATGTAGGGAAGAAGGCCATGGACAAAACAGTGAGGAAACAGGAAGATCCTGTTTGAGGTTTCCTCTGCACAGTGCACCTTTTCCAGAAAGTGTCTAGCCTCTGGTAGAGTAGATATTTATTCAGATAAATCAGTGTATTTTCCCTTGTTTGAATGTTTTTATGACATAAATGGGAGAAGAGAAGCCAGGAGAACACAGCCAGGAGGCATGAAGGGATGGGAAGAAGAAGGGAGAGACAAAACGTGGCAATAAGGGACATTTATGAGGATTTCAGATAGGCCTGGAAATCAAGATCCCTCAGAGTCATGCTAATTAAAGGGAATCTGTTTATGTGTATTTAGATAGATGGCAGATAAATATATAGATAGGTAGATAGACAGACTGATACACAGACATTAAACATAGCTTATAAAAATATGCTCCCCATAAAAAAATCAAATGTCATCCTCTCCTATGTACAATCAAAAAAACTCCATTCCTTTCTCCTTTGAACATTCAAATGGGCATGGACCAAAAAAGTCCTGATTTTTGGCAAGAGAAGGGAGTTGAGATGGAGATACATGGGGTGGGAGAAAGAATGAAGAGGAAGGAGAGAAGACAGATGATTCTGCCAGGGGTGCTTCCCAGGAGTCTACTTAAATGTTTGGGGAAATTGCAGAACAGGGTTTATGTCTTGGTTTGGCCCATGGCTCTTCTCCTAGGCTTGAAAATAGGCTGAGTTCTGAGTAGCCTCATCGAGTCTACTTTACCTCCACCTTTCTCCTCCCTATTTACTGCTCCTACCTTCCATCTTCCCAACTCTATTTACTGAGTGGAGAGGGAAGTTGCTGTGACAGCTCTCATCGTGATTCTTTCTGGTTTTGACCTCCAGCTTCTTATCCCAGGAAAAGCTTTGAAGACCCTACAGGACTCCTGGCCCTATTTTTATCTCTGCCGGGCACTCACTGTGCCTGGAAATTGAAAGAAGGAAAGGATTAATGGCATTATTTTGCTGACTCTGTCTTAACTCAACCCTGAACCAGAAGGTAGATAGGAAAATAGTGAAGAAATAAAGGTTGTGCAAATAAATAACTGTTCTGTTTTTGAGAAAATCTTTTCATGACAACTCTTAAATTGGATAAGTAGGATTAGCACTTTATTTCATAAGCCATCTGCCACTGTAAGTTCAGTAAATCAAATAGCAGATCTAAAAGCCTCTAAGTGATATGTTATTCCACAAATGATAACAGCAATACCCGTCATTTGGGTATTGCAGAAATTGGAAATAAGAGCTCAAAAGAATCAATATCCTGATGGTCTTGTTGCTGCACCCTAAAATCTAGTCACCAGACCAATGTCTGTTAAATTCTTTTTTTTGTTTTTTTTTTTGAGACAAAGTCTCACTCTGTCACCACAGGTGGAGTGCAGTGATGTCATCATAGCTCACTGAAAGACTCCTGGGCTCACGCCATCCTCCTAACTCAGCCTCTTGAGTAACTGGGACCACAGGCACGCAGCACTGCCACCAGCTAATTTTTCTTTTTTTCTTTTTAGCAGAGATGGATCTTGCTGTTGCTCAGGATGGTATTTAACTTCTGAGCTCAAGGAATCCTCCTACCTCAGCCTCCCAGAGTGATAGGATTACCGGTGTGAGCCAATTTGCCTGGCCTAATATCCCTTAAATTTCTTTTCTAGATATTTCAATTCCCTATTTCAATTATTTCCTGTCTTCCTTCATGCTTTATTCTAAATCTACATTCCTGCAAATTCTTGATTGACCTGTCAAAGTCCACCTCTAGTTTCCCACCATCCTTTTATAAGCTCTGTTCTGGTAAAAGAAAATGCCTATAAATACGCTATGATCTGCTTCTTATGCGCCTTGCCTTCTTTGGGTCTGGTGCCTTTCCTCTGGAATGTGCTGCTTACTATCCCCCTTCATCTACTTCACAATAGTTGAACATCTAGGCTCAGATCCTCTAACTTCAAGGCAGCCATCTGCAAGTGTAGCCTATTTCATATTTCTCTCCTCCAACCTCTACAGCTCTGAAAAGAATACACAGTCTAGGCTCCACGCCCGTAGCACGGTGGTTATGGCACCGGCCATATACAACGAGGCTAGTGGGTTTGAACTTGGCCTGGGTCAGCGAAACAACAATGACAATTGCAACAAAAAATAGCGGGCATCGTGGCGGGAACCTGTGGTCCCTGCTCCTTGGGAGACTAAGGCAAGAGAATCGCTTAAGCCCAAGAGTTTGAGGTTGCTGTGAGCTATGATGACATAGCACTCTTCTGAGGGCGACATAGTGAAACTCTGCCTCAAAAAAAAAAAAAAAGGACACAGTCTAGCTTAATTATATACACTTGCTCACTCCTAAATAACACGTAAAAGAGGCTTACAGTCTAAATAGTCTAAAAGCCTGATAAAGTAGTCAGCTCATAAATATTCATACATTTGCTTGTTCATTTATTCATTTTTTTTTATTGTTATTGCTATGGGTTGTTTTCTTCCACAAGGGGGTAACTAATTGAAAAAGGTGACCATTCTGTTTTCACTCAGTATATCCCCATTGAGGCCTGGGATCCTGGATGGCACTCAGTAGATAATCAATAACTGCTTACTGACTGAATGATTGACTAATGCACTTTGCATTTGGATTCCAAGGACAGAAGCCCTTGAGGATGCCCCAGTTTTCTTACAAATAATTTGAAATGGACCTCAACTGCATGGTGGATGGTCACTGATGTTTTGCAGATGGGAAAGTTGAAATACAAAGAGGATTAAAATACTCTCAAAGTCAAGTGGGGGATTAGTGATAACTACAAGCTAGAATTAGAGGCTAAGCATCATGACTACCAGTCCATTGAATCTAGTCATTGAAGCATGCTTTTCTTTCTGACGTAGGTAGGTTTTTTTCACCTACTAATCTTTGACGTTTAAGCTATAACACATTGCTATATGAGTCAGCTTCTCTTTCTTTTTTGTTTTGTTTTGTTTTTTAGTAATTCTTACAGTAAAAAATGGATGTAATTATCTATAGTGGTGTTGCTTTTTGTTTCTTAATTGCCCTTCTAAGATCAGGAACTGTGTCTTCTATGCCCTTACATTTTTGGTGTCTAACACAGTACCTGGCACATAATAGATGTTTAATAAATATTTGTTGAATGAATGAATATTATCAGAGAAAATTATCTTTCTAGAACATAACAATTAGTATGCCTAAATCCTCTTTATAGCATTGAAGATAGTTAAATGTTTAAACTGTTTTATTTAATTCATAACAAGCCATTTTTAGCACTGAATCATAATTCCTTTGCCTAGTTATTGTCCTTTAGGGATTAATAAGAAATTGAAACCACTATAGCATCATCCTGGATTTGATTCCTAAACTATAGGCTAAATTAAGTTTAATTTCCACAGGCAAGAGTATAACACTTACATATTTAAGGAAAGAAAACAGCTTCTCCCAACTGAAATAAGAGGTAATTTAAGGAGACAGAATTAATGGCCTCAAGTTAGCAAAAAGACATTTTAAACCTGACTCATCTGTACCTTATGGATTTCATAACTGATGATTAGCTTCTCTTAATCAGTTGAACATCCATTTAAGGGACAAATTGATTAGCTCCTTGCATAATTAACAGAACATTAAGTGCCAACACTTTGTGTTGAAAAACTTGTTTTGATTAACAGCAAATATGCACAGTTTAATGTGATGACATTAAATAGCATTACCCTAAATCATTACTTATTTGTTTTTTTTCCCAGAATTATAAGGAGGTATTTGTAGCTAATTCAGTGACCAATGTTTGCAACTTTAAAAAAATATGATTTTTATTTTTCTGGCTGACATTAAATTTATTATACCTGTTCTTTAGAGAATGAGAGCACAATACTGCATATAATGTGTAAAATAATAACATTACTATGTGATCAATCAATTTGTATTAACTGTCTACTGAATAAAATAGTGAATGACATGGTTCTGAGACACAGAACAAGGAAAGCAATTAAATATCAAACTTTTACAAATCATTTAAAAATTGGTGAAGAATTAAAGGAGGCAAGATGTTAATAGAGAGAATGATTATTAAATGGCAAGAATGTTAAAATGGAAAGAATGGTTATTAAAGACATCAAGAGGGGCTCAGCGCCTGTGGCTCAAGCAGCTAAGGCGCCAGCCATGTACACCTGAGCTGGCGGGTTTGAATCCAGCCCGGCCTGCCAAATAACAATGATGACTGCAACCAAAAAATGGCCGGGCATTGTGGTGCGTGCCTGTAGTCCCAGCTACTTGGGAGGCGGAGGCAGGAGACTCGCTTGAGCCCAGGAATTGGGGGTTGCTGTGAGCTATCCAGGATGACAGCTTGAGGCTCTGTCTCAAAAAAAATAAATAAATAAAAGACATCAAGAGGGCAAGATGTCAACAGGACAAGATTCATGAGCTGTAGAAATTACAGAATTGAACGATGTGTAAATATAAAAGAGTAGAAGTGAACAAGACATTGGAAAAATGAAAGATGCAAAACTTCGTGCTGAAGCCAGGTCGAAAAGATATTCAAATGAGGAAAAACAAGTGAGACAAGGATCTTAAAATCCACAGGGGGTCAGTAAAGTTGTTTAAAGATGTGCTATGCCCATAGTCTATAGAAAACTGAGTAAATTACACAAACACGTAATTAAAGCTAAGCATTCAGAAGGTTAGGCAGCACCATTCTGAACCAGATGGTGGTCGATTCTGACTACACCTGGGGCACTGAGGAGCTAATTAGTCTTTGCAAGAAGGTTGTGCAGGTGTCAGTCAATTCTGAAGTTAGTGCTGAGCAGGACAGGTTAATGGAGCTGTTGGAATATTTCAAATTGATGAGGCCTGAGGCAAGTTTCAAACACTGTTTGCAGGAGTTGAGAAACTTAGAGAACATGAAGGAAATTTGATTTAGACCTGTTTCTGATAGTCTACAAGTATGTGCTGTGTGTTTATCTTTTTAATTCTTCATCTCAAATCACCAGTCCCAGTAAGGATTAGTTTAAAAGAGAACTGTTTTTAGGCTCCAATCTATGGGTTATTGAACTATTAATCTGAAATTATTATATTCTTACATTTTATCTATTCACTAAAGGATGTTTGGGTGTGACAATGTAAATACTACCTGAATGGTAGCAGAGACCACATAATTCCTGAGAAACAGTCAAATAACTTGAGTTCTACTAGATCAGACTTCTCAAACATCACAGTTCACAAGTTTTGCCTGGCTAAAAAGTTGAAATATGGATTCCCAGGATCACCAGTGATTCTGATTAAGTTAAGTTTGGGTGGGAATTGGTAATGTGTACTTTAACAAATACTGATAAGAGATCTGTGGACCATCCTTAAAAGCCACACACAAGCCAGGAGTTCCTTGAGAGTAATGATAATTCTTTATCTTTTATAGTTGTTTTAGGATCTAATGTGATGATGCTTAGTAATAGTTAATAGTGATTCGTTGAGTGAATAAATAAATAAATAGGAGAACCTCATCACATGATTATTTCTCCTGCCAGCTTATTCTCACTTACTATCAAATTATTTTTAGGTTCTATAATGTCTGCCTAGAAATACTAGATTTAATGTAATTACCATAAACAACAAAATCATGTTTTATAATTGGGGATTTTGTAAATTTAATCATTCAACATTTAAAAACTCACAGTGTATCCCAGAAACTGGTCTAAATACTTGGGCTATATCGATGAAGTAGACAAAATTCTCTCCTACATGGAGCTTACATTCTAGAAGTATGAGGTTTTAAATTATTTTCCGGGAATATAAATTATATGTTATAAGTTCTTCACACCAAAGGGTTTCTTTTTTCTTTTTTTTTTTTTTTTGAGACAGAGCCTCAAGCTGTCACCCTGGATAGGGTGCCGTGGCATCTCAGCTCACAGCAACCTCCAATTCCTGGGCTCAAGCGAGTCTCCTGCCTCTGCCTCCCAAGTAGCTGGGACTACAGGTGCCTGCCACAACGCCCGGCCATTTTTTTTTTGGTTGCAGCCATCACTGTTGTTTGGCGGGTCCGGGCTGGATTCGAACCTGCCAGCTCAGGTGTATGTGGCTGGCGCCTTAGCCCGTTGAGCCACAGGCGCCGAGCCACCAAAGGGTTTCTTATAGCATCTTGACTTAAGTAAAAATTTCATTTTGGCAACTTTCAAAGCTCACTGAGGAGAAGAGAGATTGGCTTAAAGCACCGGGGAGTTTTATTTTTGCACATAAATATTTATATGTATAAAGGGGTGTGTGGTTAATTATAAGCGACAGGAGGAGAATGACAGATGCTTAGATCCTCTGTCCCCATGGAGAGACAGACCTTGCTTGTTGGAGTGTGGTGGTGCATCGTGTGTCTGTGTACTGAAGCACTGATTTGAATATTGCAGCAGCTGGAGTGCAAAGTATTTCAGCAGATACTACAGGAGGAGGAGTGCGTGTGTCCTGACTGCAGAGTAAGAATAAAATAGGTTTGCATAGTTACATTAAGCAAGGGTGTTGACGGCCCTTTTATTTTTGTATTTCAGTTTCAAAGGAAAAATAGAGATGGGCAACTGGACAGTCTAGGGAGCACAGGCTGGGAATAAGAAGGTAAATGAGTAGGGAACCTGGTGTTGCTTTCTAAATCCTAAATTTCTGTTTCAGAGGGAGGGAGAGGGAGAGAGATAGAGACACTCCCATTCCAGGGAAAACCTACTTTGAGAATTCACTTCCGCTTCCATAATGGCGGCACGAAACCAAACAGGTATAGTCCCTACTTTCATGCTCATGAGGAAAATGAGGAGAAACTGCAGCTTTCTTTAGCAACTTGCATTTTATTGCCTTTGCTTTTGTTGTGATATGAAGTTCAAATTCTTTTCTCCATTTTCCCTTAACAGATAACATCCATAAGAGTTTTCTAGTTTACGCCAACCAACTCTTGCATTATTTACTATTATTTTCCCTATTTTGAGATGGGGAATCCGAGACAGAGTTTAAAGGATGTTCCACAAAGACCACTTTCAGTAAGTGATAGAACAGAGACTAAATCCAGGTTCTCTGGTTACAAAATCGTGCTGCCCTTCTTACTTTTACTCCTTTTATTGTTGTTAATGTTATTCTCTCTCCTTTCCCTTTGTAACTCTCAAAGTCAGAAATGACAGAAAAGCTGGAGAATGAGGCTGGGGCGGGAGGTGAAAAAATGGTTTACACTGATGGTTAGAACTTTTGTACTTATAGGTATGGTGTTGAAAAGGAATAGGAAAAAATAAAAAGCAGCTTTAACAGAAGTCTGAATTCAAATTGTAAATGAAAAGATACATACACTCCATACTAGAAATAACAAAGTTGCTAAAAACCTTAACTTCTTTTCTTGATATTCTAGATCTCTATCACCTCCATTAAAGATTTCACATCATCTGGTGAACTTCTTGGAATGGTTGCCTGATTAAAAAGTATCCCCCAAAGTTCCCTGATATCACAAGAAGAGTCAGAAGACCCACTTCAGTCTCCGTCGAAAATGTACATGATTTTCATCAGGAGTGATGGCACATGGTCATTTAATAAGCTGATACCTGGTAAGTCTGAGTCACAACTCACTATCCATGTTGACACCAGTGCGTTTTGTAATATTCATGTGGAAACAGCAGGGAATAGTGAGCTGTATTCCATTCTGCTTCATGCCTCATCATCCAGATGGTTAGCTGTATCAAAGCCAGTAATTCTGATGTCAGAAGCGAGAAAACACAGCTGGATTTGCAGGTTCAAGGGGAAAGAGGGAATCTATAATGCTTAAAGTTCAGGAGGAAATTGCCTTTGGGCTAGTGGATAGAACCAACTAGAACTGATGGAGAGTTTTTAATGTTAAGTCCTGGAGCAACATTTCTGTGTAATTGCTTTTGGGGACTATGGTAGGATTCGAATCCTCTTTATCTCACACCTGCTAACAGGACTGCTGGTGCCAGTGAGCTAGCTATTGTATACTGGGTCCAGAGGAGATTTTAGCATGGGCATATTAGACTTTCCAAAACTCCTGACTGTTACTGTATTTATCTTGTTATCCCTGGATTTCTGGTGACTAGTCTGAAACCAAAAAGTGCAAGGATAGAAAATAGCTTACAAGGCCAGTTCCTAGTAAGTTGTTGATAAAGATTTTATTTTTATGTCAGTATAATTTTGCACTTTGACTAGGAAGTGAGAAACCCATTTTTTCCTGGCTTGGTCATGCTAGGGTTAGCAAAAAATCTAAATGCATGCATGTGGGACAAGGCAGCAGGGAGAGTAGAGCCATTTCTTTCCCAGGGTTTACAATAATGTAAGATGTAATGGATGACAGGACCTTAGGTCTTTATCGTAGTTGCTGTTAAAATTTTTATTGTCCAAGTCTACTTGCTCCATTTGAATGTGAGCAATCCCTTACAAAAATTTGGTCCTGGCTCCAAAAGCCGTAGCACCTGGTATCCATGTTTTGCCACATTAGATGTCTCACCACTTCTGGGCCACTGTGTGGAAGTGGGGTGCATGTCTTCTATGCATATCTGAAACAGACAATATTCCTCTCCCCCTCTAAAAAGCTCACAGCTTATAGGAATATTTCTCTCTCTTTCTCCCTCTCCTTCTCCCTCTTTTTGTCTCTTTCCCCTCCTCCTCGTCCTCCTTATTCAAGTCAAGTACCCAAACAAAGATCCAGAGTGAGATGGTGGTAGTGGGAGGAGTGTTGCCTTCAGGGTCTCTTCTGAAAAACAAAGAAGCAATCACAATAATCCCCACAAAGCGGAGGGCGGAGCAAGATGGCAGCCGAGTAACAGCTTCCTTGCGGCTGGGCACGGTGAGACTGGGGAGAGAGGACTTCAGGCATCTCTGGCAGGTGGGATCTACCCAGGAACTTCCCCTTGGGGACACAGGGAGACAGCGT
>CAUYRH010180166.1:0-16924 GCA_963574655.1 Perodicticus potto
TTGGGAGGCGGAGGCAGGAGACTCGCTTGAGCCCAGGAATTGGAGGTTGCTGTGAGCTGTGATGCCACGGCACTCTATCCAGGGTGACAGCTTGAGGCTGCCTCAAAAAATTAAAAAAAAAAAAAAAAAGAACCACTGCACTAGAGGGTCACCTGATTTCTATCCAGCCTTACACTGTTGACTACTGCAACCTTTTTGAAATGCTTTTTTCTGTAAATGACACACACAAGCCTGGCTTTCCTTCTATTTCTATGGCTACTTCCCGTCACTCTACCCTTAAATGTTGGTGTTCCTGAAGATACTGCCCTAGGTTACCTTTACTTTCCTGACATGCTTCCACATTCTAATCTACACTCATTACTCTACTCATCATGTTTTTGTCAAGAACCCCTTTATCTATTTCTCCAGCAGACATTATCCCTGTGAGGTACAAACCCAAGTTTCCTGAATCTATCCACTTCTCTCCTTTCTTACTGCCCACACCTAAGATGCAGTCATGATTATCTCCCACCTAGACTAACTCCACCAGTAGTGGACCTCCACTTGTGCTCCCTTGCAATCTATTCTTTATTTTCCACACATTAACCACAGGGACTTCTCAAAAACAAAAAAATCTGTAGCTCACGCCTATAATCCTAGTACTCTGGGAGGCCGAGGTGAGTGGACTGCCTGAGCTCACAGGTTCTAAACCAGCCTGAGCCAGAATGAGACCTCGACTCTAAACATAATCAGTCATTCTAGGCGGGCGCCTATAGTGCCAGCTACTGGGAGGCTGAGGCAAGAGAATGAGTCCAAGAGTTTGAGGTTGCTGTGAGCTATGAGGCCACAGCACTCTACTGAGGGCAACAAAGTGAGATCTGTCTCAAAAAAAAAAAAAAAAAACTAATTGAATCACTCCCATGCTAAAAATCCTCTTCTCATTCCCCTCACTGAGGAAGTTAAAAATCCTTAGCACTGCCTACATATCCAATTTGATCAGATTTTTTTTCTACTCTTCTGCATCCTTATCTCTTACCAACTCTCCTCTGTTCACTGTATGCGTCAGCTGCACTCCTAAAACACTTCTTTACTTCCTCTTAATCTAAGTCCTACTCATTCTTCAGTCCTCAGAATAAGCATCTCATCTTCTGGAGGTCTACTTTTGACTCCATAAATGAGGTTAGGTACACCTGACCCCTACCAGAACATACTGTCCTTCATCTATCAGAACATCCATTACCCTTTATTATATTGACTTCTGCTATTGGCTATCCATTGATGTTAGAATACGAAAGTGGAGGCCACATTTCTCTTGTTTAACACTGTATGCCAAGGACAAGCACAATGGGACCCAGAATCCCAACAAGTGAAGTTGCAACAACTTTCCTTCCATCTACAGGATGAAGCACCCTACTGCTTCTGTGAATACACAAATAGACCTCCTTCACGACTACGGCAATTTCTCCATCAAACCTGAGGAAAGGAAACAGGTGGAGTCTCCTGCCATTTTCCACCCTGTGACTGCTCATCGGAGTTTTTCACACCATCCATTGTGCGACGAAAAATGTGGCCCCATTCCCCCACGAATGGCCTTGATGGGTAATCAAGGGGACTTCACGGTGGTGCACACAAAAACAGAAAGGAGGAACCTGCACCCCTGGGCCAGACTGACACCAGGAGGAGGTACTGGCCGAGGCAAAGAACAAAGATTTTTATTTCCCCACGTACCAAGCGAGGTGACGCGGCCTCCGTGCGGTCCCGCCCGCCCCGGAACGCAGCCTGGCGAGGACGGTGGGACCCTTAACTGCACGTGAGCGTCCTTGGGGTCGAGGACCCGCCTCTGCCTGCCGGGAAAGCTCCGGGCGTCGGAAGCAGCCGGCGGAGAAGTTGCAGCGGCGCACCAGCGGGGTCGCTTGGTGCAGGGCTCACAGCCGGGGCCCGCACTCATGCTGGGACCCGCAGCGCACAGTCCCCGGGCCGGCCCGGGCGGGGAGCCTCATTCACTAACCCTGAGAGGGACTGACCGCGCCTCCTTCTCAGCGCCTCCCCGCACCATTCCCTCTCTGCCGCTGCCTGCTTCTGCAGGTGCCGGTCCGCGGGCCTCCCGAGTCAGGCCCTATGCAGTCGCCTGCCTTCCCTCTTCCACAGGCACCCCACCTGCATCAGGACGCGACGCTTTGATTCGGACTTCGTTCGCTTTCCCACCACCGGAAAGCTGCCGTGAGGCACCTCCGGCTTCCGGGGCGTACTCTGCCGCAAAGCGGAAGTGTGACGCTCAGCAGGTACCGGCGCCCGGAAGGTCGGCGTGTGAAGGAGGCGGTGGTAACGCGGGGTTCCCCGCTGGTACTGAGAAGCAACGGCCAAATCCACGACCTCGGCCTGAGGCAGCGGCGGGAAGCAGACAGTTTGCTACGACATCATGGAAGGCGGCGGGGGCAGCGGCAACAAAACTACAGGAGGTTTGGCGGGGTTTTTTGGAGCTGGCGGAGCAGGTTACTCGCACGCGGATTTGGCTGGCGTCCCACGTAAGTATGAGGCCTAGTTGACGAACGTTTCTGACTGGTTCATGCGTCTGCACCGAACTTGCGGTGTCACCCGTCCTTTTTTTAAAATCTTGCTGGAGGTCACAGCTTCTGCACCGATGGTAGGGCTTCTGTCCGCGCGGCGGCTTTCAACATTGAAAGAGTTTTGGGGGGACATAGATGCCTGTGATTGACCTGGAGTCGGGAGATTAATATCTAAGTCTTGTACCATTACCTTTCATCACACACATCCCTGTGTTTTGGGCCATGTGCTTGGTTAGCACACCTCTGAAATTAAATGTACTACAAATAGCAAGCCCGTGCTTAACAGAGACACACCCTAAATCCCAAAGTAGCCGTCAGGGCAAAGTGTAATGTATGTAGGTGAGAAATAAATACTAATAGAGACAAGCTGGGAAACGATGTTAACCTTAAAGGTGATTTATACACATTAAGAATGAAGCCAGGTAAGAATTAAATGAAAGGAAATGTGTGCAAAATCGGCTCGGCGCCTGTGGCTCAACCGGCTAAGGCGCCAGCCACGTACACCTGAGCTGGCGGGTTCGAATCCAGCCCGGCCCGCCAAACAACAATGACGGCTGCAACCAAAAAATGGCCGGGCGTTGTGGCGGGCGCCTGTAGTCCCAACTACTTGGGAGGCTGAGGCAGGAGACTCGCTTGAGCCCAGGAATTGGAGGTTGCTGTGAGCTGTGATGCCACGGCACTCTATCCAGGGTGACAGCTTGAGGCTCTGTCTCAAAAAAAAAAAAAAGAAAAGTGTGCAAAATCAAGGATGCATAGGCATGTGTACCCTGCCTCTGCCTCACTTCAGTCCATATGTATTCCAGGTCTTTGGGACTTTACAACTGTGGGTATTAATAAAACGTGGAGGGCGCCCATAGCCCGGTGGTTAGAGTACTGGCCACATGCTCCGGGGCTGGTGGGTTCAAACCTGGCCCTGACCTGCTAAACAACAACAACAAAAAGCACAAAAACAAAAACTTGGACCTAAAAGTAATTAATTAGGGAGCAGCTGGTGGTGGACCTGGTGTCCACAAAAGTATTTTCTTTGGGGGAATCACTGTATATCTCTCTAGGTCATTTACCCTCAACAACCAAAAAAAGCACTGTCATGTCCCTAATGTCACTAGCATCAAAACTGAGTCTAGAACATAGTTTTGTTTTGTCTTCTTTTGTTTTCTGTTGCAGTTATCATTGTTATTTAGCTGGCGACAGGCTGGGTTCAAATCCGCCACCCTCGGTGCACGTGGCCAGCGCAATAACCACTGTATTAGGGGTGCAGAGCCTTTTGTTTCGTTGAGTAGCTGTGGCATCATAGTTGACAGCAATCTCAGACTCTTGGGCTCAATTGATTCTCTTGCCTCAGCCTCTGGAGTGGCTGTGACTACAGGCGCCATGACACCTAGCCAATTTGTTTGTTTGTTTGTTTAGCAGGCCAGAGCCTGGTTCAAACCCAAGATCCCCTGAGTATGTGGCTGGAGTCCTAATCACTGAGCCCGGGGACCCAGCCTAGAACATAGTTTTATACTTTGTGTTACTCTTAGAATCTCATGAGTTGCAAAAAAAAAGTAACAAAGTATTGTTACAGTAATTTGATTAAGATTGTAAGGTAAGGGGGTGGGGGCTCCTGTGGCTCAGTAGGTAGGGCACTAGCCTCATATATCAAGGGTGGCAGGTTCAAACCCAGCCCCGGACAAACTGCAACAAAAAAAATAGGCAGATATTATGGCTGGCTCCTGTAGTCCCAGCTACTCGGGAGTCTGAGGCAAGAGAATCGCCTAAGCCCAAGAGCTGGAAGTTGCTGTAAGCTGTGATGCTGTGGCACTCTACCCAGAGCAACACAGTGAGACTCTGAAAAAAAAAAATTTTTTTTTTTCTTATAAGGTGATTTTTTTTTTTAAAAGAGACAGAGTCTCACTTTATTGCTCTTAGTAGAGTGTGTGGCATCACAGCTCACAGTAACCTCCCACTCCTGGGCTTAGGCGATTTCTCTTGCCTCAGCCTCCCAAGTAGCTGGGACTACAGAAGCCCACCATGATGCCTGCCTATTTTGTTGTTGTTGCAGTTTGGGTGGGGCCCGAGTTCGAACACGCCACCCTCAGTATACAGGGCCAGCATCCTATCCACTGAGCCATAGGCACTGGCCAATGTGATTCTTATTTTCAATGGAGCTTGGAGCTCCCTTAATACTGAAGTGGGCCTATCAACATAAGACCCTCATAGTTAGTGATAAGTGCTGTAAAGGAAATGAAACAGAATCATAAAGTGGTGATAAGAGTAGGAGGCCATTATAGAATGGGCCAGGGAACGCAACTCAATGGAGTTAATGTTTGAGGTGTGACCTGAATGTGATATAAAGACTTGGGAGACAAGTGTCCAGGAGAATGGCTAGTGCAAATGTCCTGAAACAAACTTGGTATGTTTGAGGAACAGCCGTTAGGTGAATGTGTCTGCTGAATTATAAGAGAATAGTATTGATAGAAGGTGATGATATCAGAGAGGATGAGCATGACAGAAAATGTATGGTTTTAGAAGCCATAGTAAGTTTAGATTTGATTACAAGTGCAGAGGGAAGCCATTAGGGCTGATTTCCTTTTCTGAAGAAAATAAAGCCAGGCACAGAAGTGTGTACATAGAAACCCACGGAGGCAGGAGGATCATCTGACCCCAGGAATTTAAGGTCAGCCTGAGCAACATACCACGACCTAGTCTCTTTAAAAAAAAAAAAGAAAGAAAGAAAGAAAAAGAAGAAAAGAAAAATGGCTCAGTGGTTAGGGTGCCGGCCACATGGTGGGTTCGAACCTGGCCAGGGCCTGCTAAACACCAATGACAACAATAACAAAAAAAATAGCCGGGCATTGTGGTGGGCTCCTATAATCTCAGCTACTTGGGAGGCTGAGGCAAGAGAATCGCTTAAGCCCAAGAATTTGAGGTTGCTGTGAGCTGTAACACCATGGCATTCTATAGTAAGGGTGACATAGTGAGACTCTGTCAAAAAATAAATAAATAAAGACTTTAGTTGCTATGTAGAATGTTAATTGAAGGGGTGAAAGGAAGCAAGGAGTTAGGTAGGAGTTCGTTGCTGTTGGATTTTTATTTTTTGAGATGAGGTCTTGCTCTGTTGCCTGAGCTAGAGTGCGTTGATGGTGTTACAGCCCACAGCAATCTCAAATTCCTGGACTCAGGTGATCCTCCTCCCTCAGCCTCTGTGCATCACCATGTCTGGCTAATTTTTCTGTTTTTTTGTAGAAACAGCATCTCACCATGTTGTTCAAGCTGCTCTCAAACAACTAACCTCAAGCAGTCCTCCCACCTCAGCTTCCCAAAGCGCTGGGATTATAGGCATGGGCCACCTTTCCCTGGTGCAATGATATTTGATGGTAGGATAGTAGCAGTTGAGATGGCAATAAATAGCACAATTTAAAATATATATTGGAAGTGGAATTAATAGGACTTTCAGGTGATGAAAAGATCAGAGTTGAGGTAATATGTAGATTTGTGAACAAGCAATGGAGATACAGAAGAATCAAAAGATTAAAATTTGAGTGTAGCAGCCTGTATAACCTATGGCTACGAGGAGTGAGAGTTATAAGAAATACCTTTATAGCTCAATAATGGAACACCTTGGTGAAAAGGGCATGGAGAGTGATTTAGCTCTCCTAACAAGCATGAGAACTCGCGAGATGAGAGCATTGGTGAATTGGCAGTCTCTACACCTCTGGTGTTGAGAGGCACAAGATCAGCCTTATATTAGGCTGGAGGAGAAGGCAGTCAGGAGCATGCGCATTCTATCACAGACCCACTTACTCTGACTGTGTCCTCTCCTGCCTGCAGAACACTAGCAGGGCGTCTCTCTGCTGAAGATTACCAACCTCTACTAAAGACTAAGATCTATCTATTCTAAGACTGCTTTACTCTCTCTAAGACACTCTCGCTCCCCTTCTAAAGTAGATAGCCCTCAGGCACCTGAAAAAAAATTGTTCTGAGCAAGGTAGCTTAGCGGTACATGTCCGGAACCTAGCTAAGTTGAGCCCGAGACCTGGCCACTCCTGGGCCCTGACATTTGAGAAAGTTGATTTTCCTTGATGGACTTTTCTATTTTGAAAGATAGTGGAATTCAGTTCTGGCCTTCTACAGTTTGCAATTTTTTTATTTTATTTTTTGCACTAACCCCCACTCCTGTTGTAATGACCCATGAATTCTCAACCCTTCATGGAAAATTAACTGTTAGCAGTAGCATATGAAGGAACTGTATTGAAATATTTACACCTAACACATAACACAGAAACCAAACCTATCTACTGTTTCCTGTAGAATTAATTGATCTCTCGTCAGTCTTATTTTATGATTTGCAGAGTTGTCAAGCATTCTTGTAGTAAAGAGAAAGAAATTAGCTTTGTGCTTGGCCTGGGCTATGCTTCCTTCTAGTTTGATAATTGGATCAGTGTTATTACCATATCTTATTGGTATTACAGCCTGAGCCACCAGTATGAGGATGAGTCAACCCCTAAACTAACAGATAGGGTGGATAAAATAGGAAAATTTTCCACATTCAGTGAGCCTGTGAAAATCACAAAACTCATGACAATCAAGAACTGAATTAACTCGAAATGAAATAAAGAATTTTGCAATATGACATTTTGTTTTCTCTCTAGTAACTGGTATGAACCCCCTGTCTCCTTATTTAAATGTGGATCCACGATATCTCGTGCAGGTAAGATTAAGATTTTACTGGTTTGGTCCTTTATCTAAACCATTTTTTTAAAAAGCCAAGTACTTAAACTGATGCACTGTGACATATACTTCTGGAGGCACTAAGTCTCTGGTCTCCATTCTCCCTTTTTTCCCTCACAAACCCTAGGGACTTGACTTATATCTCTCTGTTACCTCCCTTCAAAGGTTTTTTGTGTGTTGTTTTTTTTTTTTAACAAGGAATTAATATAAAAGTACCCCCAATGAAGTATTGGGGTAAGTAGTTACACAGTTTGGTTTTAAAGCTCAATTTGCAATGTCAGGGTAATAGACTAAACCTCAAAATATCTTGGCCAGATGCAGTGGCTCGCTCCTATAATCTTAGCACTCAGGAAAGCAAGGCAGGAGGATCATTTGAGCTCAGGAATTGGAGACCAGCCTGAGCAGGAACAAAACCCTGTCTCTAATAATATAGAAAAATTAACCAGGTATTGTGACAGATGTCTGTAGTCCCAGCTACTCAATATGCTGAGGAGGAGGATAACTTGAACCCAGGAATTTGAGGTTGGTATGAGCTAGGCTGATGCCATGGCACTCTAGCATGGGGTAACAGAGTTAGATACTCTCTCAGAGAAAAAAAATAGTAGTATCTCTTTGAATCCCAGGTATCTTGAATAACTCAGGAAAGCAAGGTTGATTTAACATCTGAAAAATAATGTTTTGTGCCATATCAATTTGTAATAAAGTGTTAAACGAAAGACTACAGGACAAAAACCATATAGTTATCTCAGTGGTAGTTTCACAAAAAATATTTTGCAAAATCGACCATCCCCTTTATGATTTAAAAAACACTCAAACTAGAAGTAGAAGTGACTTCTTCAACCTGATAAATGACATTTACAGAATATCCAAAGCTAACTTTATACTTAATGATGAAAGACTGAGTATTTTTCCCCTAGATTAGGAACAAAACAAGTATGTCAACTCTTTACTTCTATTCAGCCTTATCTAACCAGAGCAATTAAACAAGAGAATGAACTGGCTTCCAAATTATAATGGAAGAAGTTAAACTATCCATTTGCAAATGAAATGTTCTTATGTAAGGAAACTGCAAAAAACTATCAGAACTATTAAGTTTAAACTCACTAGTAAGTTAATGAAGTTGCAAAATATAAGATCAATATACATAAATAAATTATATTCTAATACAGTAGCAATGAACATTCCAAAAGTGAATTCCAAAAATAATTCCTTTATTGAAGATGTCAAAAAGAATAAAATACTTAGAAATAAATTTACCTGAGATGTAAATAACTTGACATTCTGAAGACTACAAATTAAAGGCCTAAACAGATAAAAAGATACTCCGTGATCTTGGAAAATTTAATATTGTTAAAATGACATTATTCCCCAAATTAACCAACAGATTAAACACAGTGCCTATCTAAATCCCAGCTTGCCTTTTTGCAGAAATTGATAAGCTGATCCTAAAATTCATATGGAAATTCAAGGGACGCAGAATAGCCATCTGTATTGAAAAAGAATAAATTAGAGGACTTATACTTTCCAATTTTAAAACTTACTACAAATCTATAATAATCAAGACACTGTGATAGTAACATAAGAATAAGAATCAAAATAAATTGAGAGTCCAGAAATAAACCCTCACATTATTTACATTGCATTTGTTTTTAGCAAGGGTGCCAAGAGAATTAAGTGGGGGAAAAATAGTCTTTTCAACAAATGATGCTAGGACAAATAGAATCCAGACTCCAAAGAATGAAGTTGGATCATGACCTCACACTGTATGCAGATAACGGATTAAAGACTTAAATGTGGGAGCTAAAACTAAAATTCTTAGAACAAATCATTGGTGCAAATAGTTCTGACCTTGGATTAGAAAATATATTTTTTTCTGTTCTCCATGTTTTCATTGATAGCAGTTTTTTTAATGTGTCACCAAAACCACAAGCGATGAAAGGAAAAGTTGATGAATTGAATCAAAATTTAAAAATTTTGTGCTTCAGACATCAACAAGAAACGAAAGATAACCCACAGTTCAGGAGAAAATATTTGCAAATCATATATCTGATAAGGGACTTATAGCTGTTATAGTCAATTTTTTAAAAACTCTTTAAATATTATTAAAGATAACCCTGTTATTAAATGGACAAAGGATTTGGGTGACATCTCCATGAAGATATATAGATGTCCAATAAGCATGTGAAAGCTGTTAAATGTCATAAATTAAAGAAACGTAAATCACAAAACCATGATAGCATACAAGTGGACACCAACTACAATAACTGTAATCAAAAAGACAGACAATAGCAGGTATTGGTGAGGATGTAGAGAAATTGGGCCTTTGTCTGCCGATGAGAATATAAAATGATACAGTTGCTTTGGAAAATAGCAATTTCTCAAAATATTAAAAATAGGATTACCAGGCGGCACCTATGGCTCAGCGAGTAGGGCGCTGACCCCATATACCGAGGGTGGCGGGTTTGAACCCAGCCCCGGCCGAACTGCATCAAAAATTACTGGGTGCTGTGGCGGGCACCTGTGGTCCCAGCTATTTGGGAGGCTGAGGCAAGAGAATCGCCTAAGCCCAAGAGCTGGAGCTTGCTGTGAGCTGTGACCCCACAGCACTCTACCGAGGGCAATAGAGTGAGACTCTGTCTCTACCAAAAAAAAAAAAAAAAAAAAAATAGGATTACCTTCTGACCTGGCAATTCCTCTTAGATATACCCAAAAGAAATGAAAACATGTACACTCAAGTTATAAATAAATGTTTATAGTGCCATTATTCATGCCAAAAAGTGGAAACAAAGTTAAGTGTTCAACTAATGAATGGATAATACAAAATATGGCATACCCATACAATGGAAGATTATTTGGCAATAAAGAGAATGAATTAATTGATACATGCTACAACATAAATGAGCCAAGAAAACTTGATGAATTAAAGAAGTCAGAATATATAATGTGTGATTCCATTTATATGAAACCTTCCAAATAGGCCAATACATATATAGACATAGAAAAGTAGGTAAGTGCTGCTTAGGGTTGGGAGTAAATAGGGCAGTGATGCTAATGGATTAGAGATTGTTTCTGGGGTGATGAAAATGCTGTAATTCATTGTGATTATGGTCTGTGTGAATTATATGGTATGTGATATCAGTAACTCTGTTAAATATGTTGTTTTAGTAATGTTTGGACCTTTTTGTTTCAAAACTGAATCACAGCTTACAGCTGCTCATTTCTTATTCAGGATATGTGTTCAGATTGAAGCTACTTGATGATTAGGGTGTTAGCAGTTTCAAGCTTTATTGTTGTTACTGGAAATGTTCTTCAAATGTTATCTTTTAATACTACATGTTGATTTTTAATTTAAAAGCACCATCTGTCAATTGTTTACTCAAAATTTCAAAACTAATGTTTATTACCTAAATGTTGAAACCAAATTTGAAAGGTTGTACTCTAGCTCTAGTTATATTATAAATACAATACCCAGTGTGGCCCTACATTGCTAGGTGAGCCTTATTAAGGTAAGACATAAGATTCTATATCCAAACGAAAAACTTGTGATTTCTTGCTTCATTGCAAGCATTTATACTTCTATTGGAATACTAGAGGGACTCAGAATTGAAAAAGTATTTTCTAAATTTCATTGTCTTTGTTATTATAAATAACCATGGAAATCCTAAATTTAAGGATCATACCTTAATAAAATTACATTTCATGAAATATTTTTTCATAGTTTTGAGGGTTAAAGACTTTTTTTTTTTTTGGCCTTTGTCGCCCTTGGTAGAGTTCTATGCCATCACAGCTCACATTAAGCTCCAGCTCTTGGGCTTAAGCGATTCTCTTGCCTCAGCCTTCCGAGCAACTGGGTCCACAGGTACCCGCCACAATGCTGGGCTATTTTTTGTTGCAGTTTGGCGGGACCAGGTTCGAACCCACCACCCTTGGAATGTGGGGCCAGCGCCCTACTCACTGAGCCACAGGCACTACCCGGGTTAAAGACATTTTAAATAGTACTTGTCAACTCACCATTAAGTGATTTTTGGCAACAACATTTTTTTTTTTTTTTTTTTTTTGAGACAGAGTCTCACTGTGTC
Organism: Perodicticus potto; assembly: GCA_963574655.1. Classification (NCBI taxonomy): domain Eukaryota; kingdom Metazoa; phylum Chordata; class Mammalia; order Primates; family Lorisidae; genus Perodicticus; species Perodicticus potto. Next base: position 11,336 of record CAUYRH010180166.1, read on the forward strand.
GCCCTCAGTAGAGTGCTGTGTCCTCACAGCTCACAGCAACCTCAGACTCTTGGGCTTAAGCGATTCTCTTGCCTCAGCCTCCCAAGTAGCTGGAACTACAGGCACCTGCCACAACACAGGCCTGGGCTGGATTCGAACCCACCAGCTCCGGCGTATGGGGTTGGCGCCCAAGGCACTGAGCCTAGTGAAATGTTTTTAAGAATTATGTTAAGTGACTAAGGTGCCAGCCACATATACCTCAGTTGGTGGGTTCCATCCACCCCGTGCCCACCAAACAATGACAGCTGCAACCAAAAAATAGCCGGGCATTGTGGTGGGTGCCTGTAGTCCCAGCTACTTGGGAGGTGGAGGCAAGAGAATTGCTTGAGCCCAGGAGTTGTAGGTTGCTGTGAGCTGAGATGCCACAGCACTCTACCCAGGGCAACACCTTGAGAATCTGTCTCAAAAAAAAAGAAAAAAAAGAATTATGTTAAGTAATTGGCTAGACTCAGTTGTTCACGCCTGTAATCCTAACACTTTGGGAGGCTGAGGCAGTGGATTGCCTGAACTCACAGGATTGAGACCAGCCTGAGCCAGAGTGAAACCCCAGCTCTAAAAATACCTGGGCATTGTGGCAGATGCCTGTAGTCCCAGCTACTTGGGAGGCTCAGGCACGAGAATCACTTAAGCCCAAGAGAAGAATTATGTTAAGTAATAAATCTTATTGTTGTTAGCCCTTATAAACATCTAGTATAAAAACAAGGAGAGTTTAAATATTTCTAATATCCATAGTGTTATCCTCTTATAATTATAAAAATTTCACATAATCTCAGCCGCCTTTTCTGTAGGTACACTGATCCCCATTCTTGGATTCATTTCTATTCTGTGTTAGCAAACACTGGTGCTTAGGGTATTTTAGTGACACTCATGTTTTAGAGCAGCAGTTCTCAACCTGTGGGTCACGACCCACAGGAACTGTGTTAAAGGGCCGTGGCATTAGGAAGGTCAAGAACCACTATTTTAGACAGTGTCAGCAGTACAAGTTTAATGAGACGTTTTCAAAGTATCTATTTTATACAATATTAACATACTTTGATATTGACTTTGTATGTGAATTGACAGACACTTGCTTGAAACTCTTGTAGGTAGTATTTTTATTATGGGTGTTGCTTGTTAAAAAGTGAGTTGGTGCTCACAAGAGCTTTGGTAGTTTGATAGTGTTCATCACAGCTATTTTTTCTAAATTTCCTATTCTTGTGTTTTGTTTTTGCAGTTTTTGGCCCGGGCTGGGTTTGAACCCGCCACTTCCAGCATTTGGGGCCAGTGCCCTACTCCTTGAGCCACAGGCACCACCCAGAATTTCCTATTCTTGATTGGTAATCCATTTCTGAATTAAAGGATAATTACTTGCCTTATCTGATTGAATAGAGCATTTCTTAAAACCTCAATCAAGAACCACAATTTAAAACTAAGTTGTTGATTTAAAAGTCAAAAATTACCCCCAAATTTATAAAATTATATAGGTGTATTGTGACATGGGATCTCTTCAGAGTTGTCTAATAATTGCCCAACAGACTTTTTCTTTCTTTTCTTTTTTTTTTTTGAGACAGTCTCAAGCTGTCGCCCTGGGTAGAGCGCTATGGTGTTACAGCTCACACCAACCTCAAACTCTTGGTCTCAGCCTCCCAAGTAGCTAGGACTACAGATGCCCGCCACAACGCATGGCTGTTTTTTTGTTGCAGTTGTCATTGTTGTTTGGCTGGCCTGGGCTAGTTTCAAACCCACCACCATCTGGGGTCATGTGGCCAGCGGCATAACCACTGTGCTACAGGTTCCAGTCCAATCCCCAACAGACTATTTTTTTTTTTGACAGAGCCTCAAGCTGTCACCGTGGGTAGAGTGCCGTGGCATCACAGCTTACAGCAACCTCCAATTCCTGGGCTCAAGCGAGTCTCCTGCCTCAGCCTCCCAAGTAGCTGGGACTACAGGCACCCGCCACAACGCCCGGCCATTTTTTGGTTGCAGCCGTCATTGTTGTTTGGCGGGCCCGGGCTGGATTCGAACCCGCCAGCTCAGGTGTATGTGGCTGGTGCCTTAGCCGCTTGAGCCACAGGCGCTGAGCCCCAACATACTATTTTTATGTGATAAGAATTGATGTGCTTGTTTATTTGTATGGTTTTTGGTGAGGATGTGTACATAGGCCAGAAATCAAAAACTGATGCAGAGGTATGTTTTCCTGATGAGGAATGGATTTACCAAACTTCAGTATTTGCCAGAGGGATATGGGAAAGTGTTAACTTGTTAATGGCTCTGGGATGTCTAACATTTTTTCTTCTCTGACACATATTGGAAGAAGAGTTAGTTGTCTGGGGCCACACATTAAATACACAAACATTAAGTAAAGATAATTAGCAAAATTAAAAAAGGGGAGTGTCTCTGCATACCTTTTGTGATATGACACCACAGATAAACATTAAAAGTCCTCACAAGATCCACATTTGGCCCTTGGGTTGCAGATTGGACACCCCTGTGGGGCACTGTCCTTCAGAGATCTGTGTTAACCATTTTTACATGGAAAAGTTGGCAAAAATGAATTTTTCATAAAGATGTATTGGCTATTCAAAAATCAGCATATTTTGCTCTTAGAATACTGTTTCCCAAATTAAGATTTTTATTTTTTTTTTATTTTTTTGAGACAGAGCCTCAAGCTATCACCACGGTTAGAGTGCCGTGACATCACAGCTCACAGCAACCTCCAACTCCTGGGCTCAAGCGAGTCTCCTGCCTCTGCCTCCCAAGTAGCTGGGACTACAGGCGCCCGCCACAACACCCAGCCGTTTTTTGGTTGCAGCCGTCATTCTTGTTTGGTGGGCCCAGGCTGGATTCGAACCCGCGAGCTCAGGTGTAAGTGGCTGGCGCCTCAGCCCGCTGAGCCACAGGCGCCGAGCCCAAATTAAGATTCTTAAATGACATTCTAGGAGGGGTTAATGCCAAATTTTGTGTATGCATTTATTAGAAAGAGGGTCTATAGCTTTGTAAGATTATCAGAGGGAACATTTACCCCTCAAACAGGTAAGGATTATTAATAGGATAATTTGCATAACTGATCCAAACTATTGTGCTTAAGTAGTTTTTGCTTATTTTTCATGATCATTTGGTTTTACATATAGTAAAATGATTCTTAGTAGTTGCTACAGAATGAAAATTTCCTTTCATAGCTTTCAGTATACCTCTCTAGAGCTGCCCTTTCTAAACTGTCTTGCACTGTTGCTTCAGTTTTAAACATTACATACAATCAGATTTACATTATGAAGGAAGCAAAGTTCTGAATGAGAATCCCTTGAAGTAAATGTGTGTTTGATATAGGTTTTCCTGTTCTTGCAGAAGTTTTATTTTTGTTTGAATAAGTGTAGTTGAGTTTGAATTAATTTAAGGTTTTCCTTACTGTAAAAGACTGCTTCAAAAAACTAAATGCAAGTCTTGAGGGGCTCTCAGCTTCACTTTTGTTATTAACCCTTTAGGACACAGATGAGTTTATTTTACCTACTGGAGCTAATAAAACCCGGGGCAGGTTTGAACTGGCCTTCTTTACCATTGGAGGATGTTGCATGACAGGTGGGTATAATACTTTTTTTATTTTGTGTCCTCAGTCCAGTCTCTACACTTGTAGCTCAGCAGTTAGGGTCCCAGTCACATGCACTAGGACTGGTGGGTTCAAACTTGGCCAGAGCTTGCTAAACAAACAAACAAAAAAATAGCCGGGTGTTGTGGCACCTGTAATCCCAGCTTACAATGAGGCTGAGCCAAGCGAGTCGCTTGAGCCCAAGAGTTTAAGGTTGCTGTGAGCTGTGACACCACGGCACTCTACCAAGGGCAACATAATGAGACTCTGTCTCAAAAAAAAAAAAGTTTCCTTAGTCCAAGTAGATGACAGAACTTAGAATCAAAAGCAATTAGAGTTCAGTAGCTCTTGCCTGTAATCCTAGCACTCTGAGATGCCAGGCAGGAGGATCACGTGAATTTGAGACCAGCCTGAGCAAGAAGAGCAAGGCCTTATCTCTACTAAACATAAAAAAAATTATCTGGAAGCTGGGCACAGTGGTTCAGGCCTATAATCTAGCACTCTGGGAGGCCAAGACAGGTCTTCAGCTTGAGCTCGAGTTAAAGACCAGCCTAAGCAAAAGTCACACCCCCATATCTACTAAAAATAGAAAACCTAAGGCAAGAGAATCACTTAAGCCCAAGAGTTGGAGGTTGTTGTGAGCTATGACGCCACGATACTCTACCCAGGGCAACAGCTTGAGACTCTGTCTCAAAAAAAGAAAAAATTATCTGGGCACTGAGACAGGCACCTGTAGTCCCAGCTATTCGGATGCTGAGGCAGAAGGATCGCATTAACCCAGGAATTTGAGGTTGCTGTGAGCTAAGATGCTACAGTCCTGTAGCCTGGGCAACAGAATAAAGCTCTGTCTCCAAAAAAAAAAAAAAAAAAGGCAATTAGAGTATTCGTTTCAGGGTTGTTTTAAAGATCATTGTTTACATTTATCATCTTTTTCTTTTTTTTTTTTTCTTTTTGAGACAGAGCCTCAAGCTGTCACCCTGGGTAGAGTGCTGTGGCATCACAGCTCACAGCTACCTCCAACTCCTGGGCTCAAGCGAGTCTCCTGCCTCCGCCTCCCAAGCAGCTGGGACTACAGGCGCCTGCCACAACACCCAGCTAATTATTGGTTGCAGCCGTCATTGTTGTTTGGCGGGCCCAGGCTGGATTCCAACCCTCCAGCTCAGGTGTATATGGCGCCTTAGCCACTTGAGCCACAGGCGCCCAGCCTTATCATCTTTTTCTATTGAATAAACATGAAAAAGAATCAGAAGAGCAGTTTTATTTGTTGTACTCTAAAGCTATATTATTTGGATAAATTATTGTGATTTACTAGGGGCTGCATTTGGGGCAATGAATGGTCTTCGGCTAGGATTGAAGGAAACTCAGAACATGGCCTGGTCCAAACCAAGAAATGTACAGTAAGTCTCATGTAATCTTTTGATTTGATGATGTTCGAATTTTAACCACTGCTTTGTTAGTTTAGTGGGTATAACCTTGAGGTCTTAACATCTTTTTTTATGTTTTTTGATCTTACTCAAGGGGAAAAGGGAATCAGATTACTGAATCAACATCCCTCACTTACCTAGTACTACCCTAACATAATTTTTTAGCTACACCTCTGTTCTCCAAGCATGTATGACATACTTTCCAAACTGTTGAATTACTAATATGAACTTTGGATTGTTTAGGGGCCATAAGACATGGTAATGAAGATTTAAGCAGCACATAAGAGTGACAGCTAAAACTGTTGTCATTTAGCTTGAACTTCTTACTCTCTATTTCTGAAATAGCCACAGAAATTTTAAATAAAATTCTTAGACCTGGCTCGGCGCCTGTGACTCAACGAGCTGAGGTGCCAGCCACGTACCCCTGAGCTGGCGGGTTCGAATCCAGCCCGGCCCGCCAAACAACAATGACGGCTGCAACCAAAAAATGGCCGGGCGTTGTGGCAGGCGCCTGTAGTCCCAGCTACTTGGGAGGCGGAGGCAGGAGACTCGCTTGAGCCCAGG
>CAUYRH010180168.1:0-25181 GCA_963574655.1 Perodicticus potto
TGGTCTGAAAAGATGCAAGGTAAAATTTCAATTCTTTTAACTCTGTGTTATATATATGGTATTTCACATTCCATTCCCCCCCCCTTCCACAGCAGACATTGCCCCACTAGCCATCCATACACCATATACATGCTTCTCCAGGCCCTTTGAGTTCTCATAACTCAAGAGAGGTTTGTACAGAAATTAAAAAAAGCAAAGGTAACCTCCAACACTTCCTTTCCTGACTTTAGCCAGGATTATGCTAGTAGAAAGAACAGATTTCCATTGGAAACAGAGAAGATAGAAAATAATATTATACATAGGGAAAGTCAAAAAAAGATTCCACCAGAAATCTGCTCCCTGGAAGTCCTCAGCAAGAAATAGCTTTGTAAGATACCTACATAGGAAGAAGCCTGAGCACTAATTCTCTAAATCTAGGCAAAAGCTCCAGTAAAGACTCCCATATCTTAATTACAATAAGACTTCCCACATTCAAGAAGTGGCATGGGCTGGAATGATGAGGATATCATGATGCTAAAAATCAGAAGGTGTTATCACATTGCCCAGGTATCACATGCACTTCTTAGACCCTTATGTCATTCTAGAGAAAAAAAAACCTTAATGAAGAAGGGAAATTGAATTTTTGAATTTCCCAAATTCAAATGAGATGGAGACTCAGAGTCAGATTAATTTAATATAAATGAACTAAAATAATTTGAAATTTATTGCTGAGTAGATGAACTAGGATCCACACCCAAGTTCAGAGTCTTTCTGATAAAATATACCTACCTGCCAATTTTAAGCCCTTGACATATTCCCAATTGTTCCTAAAAGATTTACTTTTCCAAATCTATAAATGTCACCTCTTCTACATCAACTATGAGATGAATCTAGTTCTCCACCTCCATCATTGAAGAACAAGATATGAATGCATCCAGTAAGCCCTCTCACTCCAAATATTTAAATGCTGCATGGGGAGTGAGTCAAAGTTCCCCAAACTGGTAATGTGTACATTCCTATCTACTCACCTCATAGGGTCTCTACTAGCTCTTCCACAAGCTAATTCAGGACATGAGACTGACTATTTGCTTGTATTCCAACTTTATAATGCTCTAGTTATTATGAATAAGCCAGGAGGTAATTAATCGACTTTGAATAATCAAGAGTTAAGAGTGTGTGAGAATAAGCTTTGAGGTCAGATAGATCTGGGTGGAATTCGAGATTCTGCCATTATTAGTTGTATGCATTTAGCCAAGTCATACACAAATAACTTCTCTAAATCTTAATTTCTTCAACTTCTTTTTTTTAATATGAGAATAAAAGACTTGCCCTACATTTTGCCCAGGATTTATAACAGGCTATATCAACGTGAAAACACTCTGTTAATCATAAAATGACATATAAACGTTAGAAATTATTACAGTTTTTATGATTTTTCCTGCTGTTCTTATTATTATCTTTCACCAACTTCTAAGGTCTACCATAGATAGCACATGATGAATTCCTTAAAAATAGGCTGATCACATGGTCCAGTGTGTTTTTTGAAGGGATAGGTATCAAGAAGCCTTTAAATGTATTTATTCATTCTTTCACTCACTCAATAAAAGTATTTTGAGTGTCCCAGGCATTGTGGCATTATTCCAATCATTCAATACTGAAAATGTGTCCTCATCCACCTCTCACAGTGACCATTAGAAGTTTTTCCTTTGGGTTAAGCTGTGTGATATTTGGAAAGACATTTAAATTTTAAAAACCTCCTTCTTTATCTATAAAATTAAGATGGCATTACTTATCCCACAATATAGACTCAAGATTTGAAAATGCAAAGTCACCAGTAAGGCACTCCAAATGTTCAAGGGTACTACTAACAAAACTTAGCTAAACTACCCAACAGTACAAAGGATGCTTTAGGGATTTAAGAATTACCTTGAATATATAAGCACTGTTCTTGAGTTGGCCATTTTCTATGGAAGGTGTTTGTCTACAAAAGGGGCGGGGGGGGTCGTTTGTTTTTGTTTTGAGACAGAGTCTTCATCTGTTGCCTTGGGTAGCGTGTACTGGCTTCATCGTAGCTCTCAGAAACCTAAAATTCTTACCCTCAAGAGCTCCTCATGCTTTAGCTCCCAAGTAACTGGGACTACAGGCACCCACCACAATGTCTAGCTAGTTTTTCTTTTAGTTGAGATGCTATTGCTCAGGCCAGCCTCAAACTCCTGAGCTCAGGCAATCCACCCACATTTGCCTCCCAGAATACTAGGATTACATGTGTGAGACACCATGCCTGGCCTACAAAAGTAGTTACTTCCATAAATACTCATAAAGTCCACACAGTAAAAAGGCACTAATTAAAGAAAGACAAGATATATTTTAACTTTTAACTTTCTTTTGTCCTCACTGAATGTTTGTATTTGTAAGCTGTTTTTGTTTTACTGTGTTTATGAAATTATTGTTGGCCTGGTTGGAAATATTCCTATAAATGATAGATTTTACATTTGTGAAAACTATTGATTCTACAAACATAAGATAACAGAAATAAACTGAAGAGGAATTTCAGAATTTCTTTTTTAAATAGGATATATAAACATGATTCAACATTTACAACTTATCAATTCTTTCTTCTGAGTAATATAAATTTCTTTTTTGTTCTCTCTTTTTTTTATTGTTTGGGATTCATTGAGGGTACAAAGAATTAGGTTACACTGATGGCAATAGTTAGGTAAAGTCCCACTTGTAATTGTGTCCCACCCCCAAGAGATGTACCATACACCATAACCCTCCATCTCCCACCATCCTTCCATCTCCCCGATCTCTCATTTCCCTCTCCCTCTCTCTTGTATTAGATCATCTATTGCCTTCATATTAGAATTGAGTACATTGGATTCTTGCTTCTCCATTATTGTGATGCTTTACTAAGAAAAATGTGTTCCACCTCTATCCAGGTTAATATAAAAGATGTAAAGTCTCCATCTTTTTTAATGGCTGAATAGTATTCCATGGTAAACATATACCACAGCTTGTTAATTCATTCCTGGGTTGGTGGGCATTTATGTTGTTTCCATATTTTGGTAATTATAAATTGAGTTGTGATACACAGCCTAGTGTGAATGTCCTTATGATAAAATGTTTTTTTTTTTTTTCTTCTGAGTAGATGCCTACTAATGGGATTGCAGGATCAAATGGGAGGTCTAGTTTGAGTTCTTTGAGGATTCTCCATACTTCCTTCCAAAATAATACAAAAGATGTAAAGTCTTCAAAAATGGTTGTATTAGTTTGCAGTCTCACCAACAGTGTAAAACCGTTCCCTTCTCTCAACATCCATGCCAGCATCTGTAGCTTTGAGAACTCGTGATGTGGGCTAGTCTCACTGGGGTTAGGTGATACCTCAGGGCGATTTTGATTTGCATTTCTCTGATGATCAGGAATGATGAGCATTTTTTTGAATGTCATTTGTCTGTCTTTGTCAGAAAAGGTTCTTGCCTAGAGATAGATGGGATTATTCTACCCCAAAAGAGTTCTATTCAACTCTTTTTCTGTTGATTAATTTGAGTTCTCTGTAGATTCTAGTCATCAACGCTTTGTCATATTGATACCCTGAAAATATATTTTCCCAGACTGGAAGTTGTCTTTCTGCTTTACTTGTGGGGTACTTAGCTGTGCAGAAGCTTTTCAGCTTTATTAAGTCCCATTTGTTAATTTTTGTTGTTGTTGTGAAGGCTGCTGAAGTCTTTGTCATAAACTCTTTCCCCAGTCCAACATCATCAAGTTTTCCCCACAATTTCTTCTAAGATTTTTATCATTTTATGCCTTAGATTTAAGTCTCTTATCCATCCTGAGTCAATTTTTGTAAGAGGTGAAATGTGTGGGTTCAGTTTCAGTTTTTTACATATGGTTATCTTGTTCTCCCAGCACCATTTGTTGAATAGGGATTCTTTCCCCCACACTGTATGCTTTTGTTTGGTTTATCAAAGATCAGGTGGCAAGTAGAGACTGGTTTCATTTCTTGGTTTTCTATTCTGTTCCATATGTCTATGTCTCTATTTTTGTGCCAACACTGTGCTGTTTTGTTTACTGTGGACTTGTGATATAGCCTGAAGTCTGATAGGGTGATGCCTCCAACTTTGTTTTTATTGCTAAGAATGCCATTAGCTTTTTTTTTTTTTTCTGGTTCCATACAAAATGAAGTACTATTTTTTCCAGTTCTTCAAAATATGATGTTGGCATTTTAATGAGGATTGCATTGAATCTGTAGATTGCTTTGGGTAGAATAGACATTTTGACAATGTTAATTCTTCCCAGCCAAGAGTATGGTATGTTCTTCCATTTTTTAATGCCTTCTGCAATTTCTTTTCTTAGCTTTCATAATTCTCTTTGAAAAGATCTTTCCCCTCTTTTGTTAGGTGTATTCCTAAGTATTTCATTTTCTTTCAAGCAACTGTGAAGGAAATTGTGTCCTTGATTTGCTTCTCAACTTGGCTGTTACAGGCATATAGAAAGGCTACTGATTTATGGACATTGATTTTATACCCTGGGACATTATTGTATTTCTTGATAACTTCCAGGAGTTTTGTGGTTGAGTCTCTGGGGTTTTCTAAGTATGTTAGCTTAGTTTTCTAAGTAGGTTAGCTTTGAGTTTTCCTAGGGAAATATCACAGATGATCAAGTTTAGAAGCAACTTTGATGATGGACTACTCAATGGTGGGTGGGAGTGATGGGATTTAAATCCCACCCATTTAAAAATATTTTAAACTACCAACAAGAATATTCTGTGCAATATTTTTCTTTTCCACAAATATTTTTGTTTCTTTTTTATTCACATAGTTAAGAACATAAACATAGACGATAGGGTATTGAATGTTTTTAAAATTAGATAAAATAAGACTATATTTCCATCCAGGTCAACAACAAAAAAATTAGGTATTTTTCCTCTTAACTTCTGAATAAAATTCTCCAAATCATCCAATGCCCCCATCTTCATAAATCCTCCTTTTCTCTTCCAATCTGCAGCCTGAGTCACTATGGAGAACAGAGCTTCTCATTAACCAAGAACACTTAACTGCCTTGATTTGACATATAAGTAAGAACTTTCTTTTATATTTGCAATGTTATATATTTTGGAATCTATTTATTATAAACATCAAGCCTATGTAAACCAATGAATGTTCAGTGCCTTAAAATTGGACTTTCTTGGAAGAATCCTGGGAAGGAGCAAGACAGTGGGCCAGACACATCTCCATACAGCCCTGTGCAGTGAGACAAAGGAGATAGGTGACTGGAGTCCTCAGGGGGATCCTGCCCTGAAACATCACGCTGGGAGCACAGTGAAGCAGTAAAGGACTTCAGGAGTAAATTAGGAGGTTAGAAGCTGTGGAAGACTAGCACAGAAGGCAAGTGACTGGGTGCTGGCAGAGGCCAGCTGGTCCTCCAGCAGAGGGCTAGAAAAACAAAAGGCCTATAGTTTTTTTCTTTTTGGACTGGAGCTGCCTTGGAAAGGCTTAAGCAAGTGAGAAAATGAATTAAAACAGCATTCAACAACCAGGACTGAATCACCAGGCAGGGTGGAAATTCGACTGGCTTGATGACTGTCAGAGCACTACCATTGTGGGAGGACAACCTGAGAGGAACAGTCTGTAGAGTCCTACTGCACAGGCAGCTCTGGTGCACCTGATGAACTTGAGAAGCCCTCCTTGGAGTGAGTTGAATGGCTCCCACACCCCTGGAAAAGGCACTCTGTGACCAGGGGGCACTGTTTAGAAGGTCAAGGAATGCCTCCTATGAAATCTAGTGAGAGCTTCAGGATTCCAGTCTTGTGGGGACTGAATGCTAGGAAAAAGACCAAGCCCTCATTGAGGGCAAATAAACCGGGACAATAGGACAGGGTCTCCTCAACAACCAGATGGTGGCTTCAGGCCCCTATTTTATACACCAAAACCAGTGTGTGTTGTGCATCTCTTAACACCACAGTGCCACCTCATGGCCAGGCAATATATTGCAATATACACATAAATATTTTTTTCTTATCTCAATTTTTTTTTCCTTCATTTTCTTTTGTTGTTGTTGTTTGCTTCCTTTTGTTTGGTTTGGTTATATTTTTATTTTTTTCTCACAAAAATTTCTCATACAACAACTAAGAAATTCCTTTCTTTCTTCTTACATAATTTTATTTTCAAATTGCTTTATCTATTTTTATTTTTTCTTTTTTCTGATCTCCTCTATTCTATTTCATATTGTATTCTATTATGAAATAGAGCCTCATTCTGAGGCCTGGACGAGGGTTTCACAGCATTTCTCTGGATCAGGAGGCCTTAAAGCTCCTGGTCTAGGGTGTTCTTCTAGCTTTGGCCTTTGGAAAGACAGTACTGCCAGGATCCCTCTGTAACATAGTGCTGATTTTTTTTTCTATATTTGGCAGAGGTGTGGTCTTGCTTTTGTACAGTGATCAAAAGTACACTTCTACACCTAAGCACAAAGACAGGTATTTAACATGAAGGAAGAAGTGAGAAGAAAAAGTAGGAGTTCCTGACCTCGAGGGACCCACAAAGCCCAGCCTCCCAGAGTCATAGAACTGCAAGTGTGGGCCAAAGCACCCTGCTGAACAACACCATTTCTTTTGTTGCTCTATGTCTCTCAGTCCTTCTTCTCTCCAATAAGCCCCCTTTTTCTTCTTTAACTTTTTCATTTCTCCCTTCCTACTCTTTGCCCTCCTCTTCCTTTTGGCCCTATTTACCAAAAGGACACTTCTACACCTAAGCATAAAGACAGGTAATTTAACCTGAAGGAGGAAGTGAGAAGAAAAAGTAGGAGAAAAATATGAACAAGAAGAATACACACATAAAGGAGGAAACATAGCACAAAAATTCTGGCAACATGAAAAACCAGAACAGAGCAACCCCTCTAAAGGATCATGAGGTAGCTACCACAGAGAATTCCACCTATAAAGTAATAATGTAAATGACAGAAATGGGATTTAAAATATGGATGGCAGTGAGATAGGAGAATATGAACTCCAGTCACTTCAGGTTGGGGTACCTTACCTAGGGACACCACTTTGAGGGCACAGTGAAGTAGAGGTGGACTCCAGGAGCCAGCAAGTAATCCTGGAGCTGAGTAAAACTGGCACAGAAGGCAATTTTGCATACAGGCAGAAGCCAGCCAGCCAGCCCTCACATGGAGAACTGAGGGTAGGAAAGGCTATCCTGCAGGTTTTCTTTATTTTGGAATGTACTGCTTGCTGGAGCTGCCTTGGAAATCTTGAACAAGTCAGTGGACTGGAACAGCATCCAGTGTCCAGGATTGAATAATGAGTCGGGTGCATCTCCCATCAGCTTGGCTACTAGCAGGTTGGCATCATTGTGGGAAGAATGCACCGGAGGAATAGTCCACAGGGTCCTAGTGCACAGCCACCTCTGGCATGCTTGCTGAAATTGGGCAACCATATTTGGGGTAAGCTGAGTATACCCAGGAAGGCCACTTTATTTTCAGGAAGCATATTTCTCATGCCTCCTGAAGAAACTGGTGAGAGCCTTGGGACCCCAATCTTGTGGAACTGAGTGCTGATGAAGTGACCAGGCCCTAACTGAGCACAGGTAGCTCAGGAACACAGGACCAAATCTCCTCTTCAATTGGAAAGTGGCTTCCAGCCCACACTGTATATATAGCAAGAGCAGCATGTGTTCTCTGTATCCTAACACTACAGTGCAACCTGGTGTCCAGGCAATATACTGCAATGTATTTATATATATACGTATTTATATATGTATTTATATATATATATATGTGTGTGTGCATGTGTGAGTAAACACATATATTAATATATAAACAAATATATAAATATATACACAAATATATACACATATACATATTTCTTATATGTTTGCTTTTTCCCAATTTTATTCTTAGTGTTTTTTATTTTTCTCCTTATTGTTGTTGGTGGTGGTAGTGGTGGGGTTTTTTGTCATTTGGTTGTACTTTTACTTTTTCATTTGTACTTTCTTCAACAGTAAGGGGTCCTCCATTTTTGTTAAGGATTTTTAGCCCCTTTTATTCTTTTTTTCTTTTTCACTTCTCACCTGTTTTCTCTCTTTTGGTAGAGATTTTTCTACTTTACTCATCTTTCCCACATAAATTTCTCATACAGCAGATAAGATATGCCTGTTTTTCTTTACCTTATATAAATGTATTTTTAATTTTCTTTATTTTTATTATTATTTATCTTCTTTTCTCTGCATGCTGCAGGGTCACGGCCTTGTTGTGGCTAGGGGGGCATGGCATTGATTGGGCTCAAGGAGGTAACAATCTCATGGTAAAAGCTGTCCTTCTAGCTTATACTTTGGGAAAAAAGTTATGGGTATTTCCCTACTGCAACATACTTCTGATTTTTTTTCTTCTATATTTGGCAAAGGTGGGGTCTTGTTTTGCCAAGGTCAGTAAGGAGCTTCTGACTTCAAGGCACCTGCCCAGCCCCAGTCCCCAAAAGCCTATTTTTGCAGGTGTGCCCATAGCACCTGGATGTTCACCACAATTTCTCCTGTTACCCTCTTTCTCTCTTTTTTGACCTTTCTCTCCCCTTTTCTTCCTCTCCCCTTTTCTTGTTCTTTATTTTCTTTCTTTTTCTATTTTTCTTTTCTTGCTCCTTTCTCAATCTTTTCCCTGATCTTCCTTTTGGCCTTATACCAAAAGGCAATTTCAACACCTAAGCTCTGAGACAAGGCAATTTAAAGCAAAAGAGGTAGTGAGAGGAAAAATCAGGGGAGGAAGTGAACAAGAAGAAAGCACCTATAAGGAGGGAACAACAGAAAAATTCTGGCCATGTGAAAAACCAGAATGAAGCAACCATCCTTTGGGATCAGGATGTAGCAACCACAAAGGATTCCACCTAAAAAGAATTAATGGAAATGATGGAAAGGAAATTTAAAATAAGGATGGCCAAAAGAATAAAGGGAATCAAAGAGAAAGTAAAAAAAACACGGAACCAAGAAATGGATTAAAGATATGAAAATACAAATGAATATGGTAGAGCTTAAGGAATTGAAGAAGTCAATCATGGAACTTAAAGATGCAGTAGGAAGTATTAATAACAGACCATGGAGAAGAAAGAATCCTAGAGCTAGAGATAAAGATCTTGAGCTAATGCAAGCAATAAAAATGGAGAAAATAAGAGAGAGAAAGAAGAATGTTAGCTCAGAGAATTATGGGACTTCATGAAGCATTCAAACATATGAATTATACATATCTGTGAAGGGGAAGAATGTCCCAAAGGAATGGAACATACTTACTGGAGGATATCACAAATAAAAAATTCCCAAGTATCACCAAAGATTCTGACACACTCCCTTTAGAGGGATATCAAACCCTGACTTATCAGAACACAAACTGAGCATCTCAAATATTGGAATGAACTTATCCAAAGCAAAGACAAAACAGAAAATTCTGCAATCAGCCAGAAGTAAGCACCAATTGACCTACAAGGACAGATCTATCAGGGTGACAGCAGACTTTTCAGCTGAAGTTTAGCAAACCAGAACCGAATGGTGATCTATTTTTTACTTTTCTTAAAGAAAATAATTTTCAGCCCAGAATTACATATCCTGCCAACTGAGCTTCAAAATTGATGGTGAAATCAAATATTTTACTGATTTGCAAACACTGAGGAAATTCCCCACAAGACCAGCTCTATAGGAAATACTTAGACCTATTTTCCACACTGACCATCACAATGAACCACCAGCAAGATAAACACCCAGCAACTAAAGGAGCAATACCCCCGAAACAAAAGCAACCAAAGCAAAATTGGACAAATGGGATCACATCAACCTAAAAAGCTTTGTAACAGCAAAGGAAACAAGTGGCAAAATGAAGAGACCACTCATACAATGGGAGAAAATATCCCATTTGGAAAGAGATTAATAACTATGTGTAACTAGAATATATAAGGAGCAACTTATAGGGAAAAAAATCAAATAATCTTATTTTTAAAATGGGCAAAGGATCAGAATAGACCTCTCTCAAAAGAGGACATACAACAGGTATATGAAAAATGCTCAACATCATTAGTCATCAGAGAAATGCAAATCAAAACTACAATAAGAGGGCAGTGTCTGTGGCTCAGTGAGTAAGGCCCCAGACCCATATGCCGAGGGTGGCAAGTTCAAACCCGACCCTGGCCAAACTGCAACAACAACAACAACAACAAAACTACAATAAGATATCATCTCATCCCAGTTAAAATGGCTTTTCTCAAAAAGGCAATAATAAATTCTAGCAAGGATGTGGAGAAAGGGGAACTCTTATACACTGTTAGTGGAAATGTAAATTAGTGCAACCACTATGGAGAACAGTGTGAAGGTTCCTCAAAAAAATAAAAATAGAACTTTCATATGACCTAGCAATCCCATTGCTAAGTATATAACCAACAGAAAGGAAATCAGTATATCAAAAGGATTTCTGTACTCTGTGTTTACTATGGCACTATTCACAATAGCCAAGATTTAGACTCAACCTAAGTGTCCATCAATGGATGAATGGATAAATAAACTGTGGTACATATACAAATATAATATTTGGCCACAGAAAAAGGATGAAATCCTACCTTTTCTGTACAACAACATGGATAGCATTGGTGCACATTATGTTAAGTAAAACAAGCCAAGCACAGAAAGACAAATCTTGCATGTTTTTGCTTATATGTAGGAGCTAAATTTTAAAACAATTGATCCTAAGGATACAGAGTGTAAAATGTTGGTTATCAGAGGCTGGAAATGGTTGTGGGGGGAGGGGCTATAAAGGGAGGATAATTAGTGTGCGCAAAAATATAGTTAAAATGTTAAATAGAATGAACAATATTTGATAGCATAAGAAATAACTATAACAATATATTATAGTATACTTTAAAATAAATACAAGAGTGGAATTGGAATGTTCTTAATACAAAGAAATGATAAATGCTTAAGGTGACAGATACCCCAGTAATTCTGATGTGATGAGTATACATTGTATACCTGTATCAAATCCCTTTTACCATATACATATGAATAACTATTATGTGCCCATAATAATTACAAATAAAAACAATGGACTATGCAAATTACATAGCTGGTCCTCAAAAGTACTCAATAAATGCTTGCTAAACTGAATTCCCTGGCTCAGTTGCTTTTCTAGCTTTATTAATGATAAACTCAACTACTCACAAACTCTATTCTTCAAATTATGTTGATTTTATCACTGACTTATCTCCAGGAACCATCAACGTTTTAGTTTAACCACTTCTTAATGCTTCACCTTAAATGAGGATGTGTGTGTTTACGTATATGTGTATCTGTGTGTCTGTATATGTATGTGTGTGTTTATGTGTATGTGTATCTGTGTGTCTGTATGTATGTGCTATGTATTCAAACAACACAAAAAAAATTGAAAACAATGTACAGTATATTTATATTTTTAGTATATTTATTTGGGAAATGACTGGTATTCTTATTTCCCCTAATTGGTTTCAGGGGAAGACAACTGTCCTGCCAAGAAAGAAGAGATAGTTTATATCAAAGCAGGGCTGTCTTTGAAGGAAGTCAAATCTGTATCCAAGAGGGTTTCTTTTTTTTTTTTTTTTTTTTTTTGCAGTTTTTGGCTGGGACCAGGTTTTAACTCACCACCTCCGGTATATGGGGCCGGTGCCCTACTCCTTTGAGGCACAGGCACCGCCACCAGGAGGGTTTCTTACAACAGGAAGTTTTATCACCAACTGAGGAATTTTTTGGTCCTGTAGCATTATTAGTGAGTTTCATGGCTATAAACAGAATAATTCCTATGCTTGCAGATGCTCCTGAGTGTTTCCCTTGGTTATCAGGATGCAGAAGATCCACTTAGAAGTACTAGACCTACCTCAGCAACCCATATTTATATGTAAAGCAAAAGTATTCATAGCTTCACCATCAAAGATCATTGCTATAATTTCTAAACTATTTGTCTTATATCTATTCCTAAATTTTATTTTTATAATAATGACCAGTCTAACAGGGCTTGGTTTCTATTTGGTTTAGTTCATCTAAAGTATATTTTATGATTTAAAAAAGTTCCAATATGAATGATAGGATACTAATATTTGTCTTTCCCTGGTTCCTATCCTCTTATTATTCCTGTCCTAAGCCCACAGGTCTTTAAAGAACTATTGCCATAGGTAATTATGACTTCCATGAGAAAGTCACCAATGCTATTAACTCATATCTTAACTTGTTCCTCATGGTTTTGACTTGGTCTCCACGCAAGAAGGTAGTCTCCCACCTTCTTAGCCAGACTTGACTTCCTTCAAAGACAGAACCCTGCCTTGATTTAAAGTATCTCTTCTTTCTTGGCAAGACAGTTGTCTTCCCCTGAAACTAACTAGGGGAAATAAGAATGCCAGTCATTTTCCATATAAATATACTAATCTTATATTAACTGAACTTGATCACACTTGAAAAGACCCTGTTTCTAAATAAGGTCACACTCCATACAACAGTGTTAGAACTTCAACATATCTCATTTTGGGTGAAAGTGGGGTACAGTTCAACTCACAAACTCCTGGTAAAATATATACTTGCCAAAGTATGGGATATAAATCTTACAAAGATTTATACAAAGTTTCTTACAAAAGTTTTGGTCTCTAAGATTAACTAACTAGAGGAAGCAAAAACTCAGGCCTTATTAACAGATGGGCTGGTTTGATATATTGATACAAGTCAAAAGGACTTATGGCTATCTGGCAGTTCATTCAGTCTCTAAAGGAATGTGGTGAGAGGAAAATTTCTAGTAGATATAGCTTAGAGAAGTTCACTTATGCATTTCTTGATAGGAAGGGAGAAGTAGGATGAGGTAAGTATATACATGGATTTTTGGCAATGGCAAATGGCTTTGTAAGTTGGTTGATTAGGGGACTAGGAAGAGGAATTTGGAAGACTGGATACGTGGAGGTTTGGAGCAGAAACGTGAATGGAGCTATGGAAATGAGTACAAAATATGTAGATTCTTGTTTATGAAGTCTTAATCAAACAATGACATCTTGAAAGATCTTCAATGCTCATCAGACAATACCTATCACAAAGAAGACACTGAATAATTAAACAGATGGCCTGAACATTGGTCAGTATCACAAAATAGAATGAAGAAGAAATCAGCAAAGGTAGTCAAGATCTGGAAGCTGGGCATGAGTCGTACAGCCTGGGTCCCCCTCACCGAGGCTAACCTACCTACAGCCACTGATACACCTGTTCACAAACATACTCTATATTGGCTTTTCTGCTTTTCCCGGCCAATTCTCCTTATTCCCTCACTAGAGCTTCCTGAGACCCCATCTAAAAATACAAACTACTTAAGCACTTATCTTAGAGTGCAAATCTGGGAGGAACCCAAACTAATGTTTCTACATTATAGGACTGTCCTAAGGATTGGTATTATTAACACATTCCCCAAAAAGTACCTGGTATATTTTCATACCTATTATATTATGTTATATATATACACCAGAATTACTACATGAGATTGGTTGGTAGGAACTGTGCTAAGTCTATTTTATATATTATCCCAATTTGTATAACAATTCTCTGATGTGAATATTAATTTTCTAAATTTTACAGATGAGTAAATTTTAAATGATACCACCAGTGTGACATAAATAGTAAGTACCGAACTTAATATCTGAACCTAGGTCTGTCTGAAAACATTACCTGTGTTTTGCCGCCTCTCATGTAAAAAAAATAAATAAATAAATAACTAGGTGAGGCATTAAGCTTAAAATCCTAAATTCTAATGCAACTGTAGCATATTTTCATAATGTGCCAAAAATAAATACTATTTTCTTTCAAAAGAAAACATAGCATTAATTTTTAAAAATTACACATGTAAATGTAGCAAAATTCCATTTGGAGAATAAATCTCGTAGCTGAAAAATAAAAGTGCTAAATTAAGTTTTTATTTCCATTGTATATATGGTATGATCCATAGCTTTATTTCACTGACCCTTTTCCATGCCATAGTAATTTAATACAACATATTAAATCTCTCAAGATAACGAACTATCTTGCATTTCTCATATTCAGTAAACACTTATTATAAAATAATAATAAAATTGCATATGACCATATGACAGCAGTAAGGAGTAGTATTTAATTATAGAATGCCTCATTTTACTGCACTTTGACTTATCGTGTTTCACATATTTTGAAATTTTTACATATTGAAAGTTGTGGCAATCCTGCATCCAGCAAATGTATCAGTGCCATTTTTTCCAACATTTGCTCACTTCCTGCTTCTGTCACATTTTTGTCACAATATTTCAAACATTTTCATTATTATTATATCTGATTATTGACATTACTATTGTAATTGGTTTGCATGAATTGTGCCCATATAAGATAGTGAACATAATTGATAGTAAAATGTGGTGTGTGCTCCAACTACTCCACCAACAGGTCATTTCTCTCTCTCTTTTCTTCAATCCTCCCTATTACCAGAGACATAATATTGACTCTAGGGCAATTGATAACCCTACAATGGCTTCTAAGTATTCAAGTAAAAGGAAGAGTAGCATCTCTTTAAAAGTAAGTCAAAAACTAGAAATGATTAAGCTTAGTAAGAAAGCTGAGATAGGCCAAAAAACTAGGCCTCTTGCACCAGTTAGCCAAGTCATGAATGCAAAAGAAAAGTTCCGAGGGAAATTATTAGGTCCTTAAATATGAAATGTCCAATTTCAAATCAAAAGTTTAGTTTATTATATCTCAAACAAGAAGCAGTACAATCAAAATATGTGCCTAAACCATGACCATAGTTTTGTGATTTTACTAGTAAGTAGCTTGTGTACATACTAACAGCGAAGGGGACTGGAGAGTAAGTAGTGATAGGCTTTTTCCACAGTTTATTGAGTATTGAATATTTTTTCTTGCAAGAAGTGGCCCAAAGCCTGGAAAAAGGGTCAGTCAGTTCATGCAAAGTCTGGTGAATACAGTGGATGACAGAGAGCTTCCAACTCCAGCATCTGTAATTTGATCAGCATTGTTAATGTGACAACATTGTCTTGCAAGAGGATTGGCCTGTCTCTATTGACCAGGCTTGGCTACTTACTTAATCACAAGCATCCTCATCATGTTGTCCAACTGGTTGCAGAAGACATCGCTATAATTTATTGACCAGGTTTCATGAAGCTATATTGGATAATATCAGCCCTGCACCACCAAATAGACACCATTATCTTTTTCTTGATGAATATTCAGTTTTGGACTGTATTTTGGCACTTGATCTTTATCCAATTATTGTGCCAAATAAATTGTCAAAAAGAATCCATTTTTCATCACACATAACAATACAGTGTAGAAATGGTTCACCTTTATATTGTGATAGCAAAAAAAGGCAAGCTTCAAGATGATTTCTCTCATAACATTCATTTAATTCATGAAGAACCCATATTTACCATTTCTTTACCTTGCTGATTTGTTTCAAAAGGCCCAATATGGTTGAAATATTAATGTCAAACCTGCTACAAATTTACATGTAGCTTAAGATAGATTCACTTCCACTACAGATTTCAGCTCATCAACCACCTTGGCCTCAGGTCACCAACATGGCTCATTTTCAAGATTAAAATCACTAGAACAAAGCTTCTCAAACCATTGACAACTATGCATTCATTATCCACATTCCTCCAAGATACTCATTGATATACCTTGATAGGTATTTTGAGCTGTCTGCATTGCATTGGTTCCACGACGTAATGCATATTCAAAAATAACATCAACTTTTTATTTATTCATGGTTTCACAAAAATTGTTTTTGGAAAAACATTGAAAAATAATTACAAACTAAAACATGTGTTTTAAAGAATGAGGATGTATCTTCACAATTGAAAGAAAAATAAGAAGTGTCAAAGTGAAATATCAAAGATACAAGCATGTCAACTGTCTAACTTCGTACCTAAGGAAATTGGACATTTCACTGTCAATAACCTATTAACAATGAATACACAAATGATAAGAAAGAGAAACAGTCTTATTGCTGATATGGTGAAAGTTTTAATGGTCTAGGTAGAAGACCACACCAGACACAGTATTCCCTTCAATCGGAGTCTAACCCAGACAGAGGCCCTAACTCTTTTCAATTCTGTGGAGGCTGAGAGAGAAGCACAAGGAAAGTTTGAATCTAACAGAAGTTGGTTCATGAAGTTTAAGGAAAAGAAGCCATCTCCATAACATAAAAGTGTAAAGTGCGGCAGCAAGTGCTAATGTAGAAGATGTAGTAAATTATCCAGAAGGTCTAGCTAGGATCATTGATGAAGGTGCTGCATAAAATAACAAATTTTCAATGTAGATGTAACAGCATTCTATTTGAAAGAATATTCCATACAGTGCTTCATAGCTAGAGAGGAAAAGTCAATGCCTGGCTTCAAAGCTTCAAAGGACAGGCTGACTCTTGTTAGAGGCTAATGGAACTGATGACTTCAAATTGACACCAATGCTCACCGACCATTCTGAAAGTCCTAGGGCCCTTGATAATTATGCTAAATTTACTCTGCCTATGCTCTATAAGCGGAACAAAAAAGTCTGGATGACAGCACATCTGTTTATAGCATAGTTCACTGAATATTTTGAGCCCATTATTGAGGCCTATTGCTCAGGAAAAGACAATTCCTTTCAAAATATATTGCTCACAGACAATAAACCTACTCATCTAACAGCTGTGATGGGGCTATACCAAAAGGTTAATGTTGTTTTCATGCCTACTTATACAGTATTCTTTCAACAGCCCGTGGATGAAGGAGTAATTTCAACTTTCAAGTCTTACTATTTAAGAAGTACATTTTGTAAGGCTATAGCTGTCATAGATAATAATTCCTCTGATGGATAAAGCAAACTGAAAACTTTCTAGAAATGTTTCACCATTCTATATATTTTAAGAATATTCATGATTCATAGGAAGAGGTAAAAAATACCATTAACAGAAGTCTGAAAGATGTTAATTCTAACCCTCATGGATGACTTTGAGGGATTCAAGACTTTCATGGAGGAAATAACTGCAGATAGAGTAGAAATAGCAAAAGAAATGAATTAGAAGTGAAGCCAGAAGTTAAGACTGAATTGCTGTAATCTGATGGTAAATCTTTAACAGATTAGGACTTGCTTCTTATGGATGAGCAAATAAAGTGTTTTCTTTAGATAAAATCTACTTTCAGTGAAGATGCTGTGAATATGGTTAAAATTACCATACGATTTAAACATGGGTGTCCAACTTGTGCCTGCAGGTTACATGATGATTTTGAAAGGACTTTGTTTGCTTATCTCTGATGTCCAATATCAGAAAAAGTACGCACAAACTTTTTTTTTAACTAATCAGCTTTCCTTCATTTTGTGTATTTATAATATGGCCTAAGATGACTCTTATTCTTCCACTCTTGCTTTCTAACATTATATAAACTTAGTCAATAAAGCAGCAACAAGGTTGGAGAAGACTGATTCCAGTATTGAAAGAAGTTCTATTGTAGGAAAAATAATATCAAACATCATTGCATGCCACAGAAAAATCTTTCATAAAAGGAAGCATCAGTGGATGTAGCAACCAAATGGGGGTTTGTTTGTTTGTTTGTTTGTTTGTTTTAAGAAATCGCCACTTGGCTCAGTGCCTGTAACTCAGCGGCTAGAGTACTAGCCACATACACCAGGGCAGGCAGGTTCAAACATGGCCTGGACCCACCAAACAACAATAACAACTGCAACAAGAAAATAGCCAGGTGTTGTGGCAGGCGCCTGTAGTCCCAGCTACTTGGGAGGCTGAGGCAAGAGAATCATTTAAACCCACAAGTTTGAGGTTGCTGTGAGCTGTGATGCTACAGCACTCTACCAGGAGTGACATAGTGAGACTCTGTCTAAAAAAAAAAAAAAAAAAAAAAAAAAGGAATAAAAAAAGAAATTGGCACAGCCACCTCAACCTTCAGCAGCCACTAGTGGGATTAGTTGGCAGTTATCAAAATCAAGGCATGACCTTCCACCAGCAAAACAAAATGACTCGCAGAAGCCTCAGGTAATCAATAGCATTTTTTAGCCATGAAGTAATTCTTTTTCTTTTTTCTTTTCTTTTTCTTTTTTTTTGCAGTTTTTAGCCGGGCTAGTCTTGAACCCACCATCTCTGGTATATGGGGCCAGCGCCCTATTCCTTTGAGCCACAGGCGTTGCCCAAAGTAATTCTTACTTTAGGTCTGTATACTGGATTTTTTAGACAAAATGCTATTGAATCCTTGGAAGACTATAGTACAGTGTAAACATAACTCCTATATGCACTGGGAAACCAAAATAATTGTGTGACTTGCTTTATTGCAATATTTGATTTCTTGTTGTGGTCTGGAACCAAACTCACAAACCTCTGAGGCATGCCCATATTTGGATAGCTCATTTTAAAACTTGACAGAATTTGGTGGACTGGGAAATGTGAAGCAATTAAATATGGCTTTTTAAATTTTTACTTTTTCTTTTTTTAAATATGGAACATTACACTAATTTACGTATCATCCTTGCGCAGGGGCCATGCTAATCTCTGTATCGTTCCAATTTTAGTACATGTGCTGCTGAAGCAAGCATTCCTTTTTCTTTATCAAAAAACTTTTTACATATATTTTGTTGCTTAATGTGAAATTTTTAACAAATGTATGTATTATTTCTATGTCATGAATTGATCAGTAATAAGGTACTATGCATACACAATGATTAAAAATACGGTTTTCAGAGTCAAAAAATCCTCAGTTTCAATTCAACTTCACCACTTGAGAATTATGCAACTTAGGACAAATTACAAACCTCACTTTCCTCACATACCAAGGAAGATATAATACTCCAGAAGTATTAAGTGAGAAGTATTAAACAGGATAAAGTATATAAATCACTTAAAACAGTGTCTTACAAGCAGTAAGTATTAAATGATCATTTTTATTATTATTCTCAATGTTTTTGATGCTATTACTGTGTAATTTTTATTTAAATATAAAAACACAGTAGAATCTGTATAACTGACTCCCTCTCGACATTGACCACCTCCTTAAGTTGACCTAATTTTCATAGACCAAACATGTACCACAGGTATGTATCAGCACAGTAGACCTAGTTCCTTATGTTGATCACCTCCATATGTTGACCAGTATATTACAGTTCCTTGGGTGGACAACTTACAGAGGTTTTAGTATATCTTATTAATCTTAAAAATTTCATTTATAAAGACAATTTTGTTCATTATCTCTCCTCCCTCATTTATTCATGTTTATTGAGCTACTTATAGGACTAATAGAACAAAAATGATGGAGAACAAATATTAATAAAAAATCATCCCTGACTTCAAGAACTTACAGTGATGCAGGAAGAGACAACTAGATGACTGGTATGCAACAAGATCTATATAGAAGATCCTAAAAGGTACCTGTAAATATAGAGGTAAGATTACCCTAACTTGCTTGACAGGTAATACCAGCTAGAAAAAGGGATCAGGGATACAGAGAAAACATCATCATCACCAAAGGTAAGAAGCCTTGACAGAATTTGGTGGACTGGGAAATGTGAAGCAACTAAATATGGCTTTTTAAATCAAAGCTATCTTTGAAGAAAAATAGTTTTAGAGAAAGAAAGATCTTTCCTCATACTTCTATTACACACATTACTTTATTCAACAAATACTGTATTCATTTAATGCTTTATAACAGTCAACTTGGTTCTATAGGAGAGCAGAGATTAATCCAATTCATATTCTGTCCTAAAGCAGGTTATTTTATGGTAAAGGAAAACAAAAGAAGTTAAGAAATCATGAAAAGTGTCATGCATCTCTAGAGAGATAAAATTAGGGTAGTGTGACTGTTTTCCAAGGTGAAATAATACCTATATAAAGAGAAACGGAGAAAAAAGAGATCAGAACTTCATAAAAGAGTTCACATTTGACCTGTAGGTATTATTTTTTGGACCACACCTACAGTGCATCTTACAAGGGTACGTGTGAAATTTACTAAATGTAGAATATAAATGTCTTAACACAATAACTAAGAAAATGCCATGAAGGTTATGTTAACCAGTTTGTTGAAAATATTTCAAATTGTATATAAAACCAGCACATTGTACCCCATGAGTACATTAATGTACACAGCTATGATTTAATTAAACAAACAAAAAAAAAGAAATAAAAGCAATTAATCATCCACAAGGAAGTATTCAGGCAATATGTTAGGCACTTCACATATTACCCAACCCTAAGTATTCAAAAATACTTAGAAAGGCTTGTCTGAAGGCAATACATTTCATCCACATGAACCAATAATCCTCATTCTTGGAATCTATTAATCACCTTTCTCCTTCTCAGTAAGTCTGTATGTACCATCAGAATCCTTTGCAAGATAGGACTCCAATCAGCCTTAGTCACTCAGAGCTGCACACAAGAGAAAAACCCCACTGATATCCATTTTTTAAATAATCTAAAATAAATCCTTGAATTAAATCAGGTCAGATGAAAGCTGTGTATGTCAAACAAATCTTTTAAGTGGCAACAAAATTGTTTTCACTGAAATGTCAGTTAACACAATGACTTCAGCCTACATTGAGAGATGTTACAAGATACACCACAATGAAATGTATTGCTTTAAATTCCAGAGGGATATTGTTAAAAATGCTGTTCATCATATTTTCAGTGTCCACTTTAGGAAGCTAAACAAGAAGAATTTCTGTCAGATTTCAGTACCTGGTTTACTTTTATCTTATGGTACTAGCAGCAGAAAATTCATAGTTAAATTCATTGTCTACCTTATAGAAAATTTATAGGATCTCATATCAAGCATTTTATGTAATCATCCAGCGGAATTTTCTTTTACTGTTTCCCCTGTGATGGTTAAATTTATGTTGTCAACCTTACTGGGCCAAAAGGTGCCCAAATTAAACATTATTTCTGGGTGTGTCTGCAAAAGTGTTTCTGAATGAGATTAGCAAATTTAGTCTAAAGTAAATTGCCCTACCCCTTTTAAGATGGGCATAACCCAAACAAAAAGAAAGGAAGGAGGAATTTACCCCTTTTTGCTTGCTGCCTGCCTGTTGGAGGTAGAATATCAGTCTCCATCTGCTCTTGACCTAGGATTTACATTGTTGATTTACACGTACCAGGTTCTCAGGTACTGGATTAGAACTGAAATTACATCACTGCCTTTCCTGGGTCTCTAGCTTGCAAATAACAAACCATGGGACTTCTCAGCCTCAGTAATCACATTAGCCAATTTCTCCGAATAAATCTCTTCATATATATAATACATATGATGTGTGTGTGTGCACATGCATGTATATATTCTTTGGTTCTATTTCCCTACAGAACCCTGACTAATACAGACTTTGGCATTGACAAAGAATTTTTTTTTTTTTTTACATATACATGTGTTTATTAGGTTACCACTTTTTGCCTTCACAAAATTAAAAAGGCTTAAAATTGAATAACAATAACAATGTTTAAGATAAGGACTAGAATGTTTAAGATAAGGACTAGCAACAAAAACCTCGTAAAGAGTGAACAAAGATAAATATATTAAGAAAAGAATTTGGACAATTGCTGCATCGATATATTAAGCAATAATAATAATAATGCAAAGAAAGCAACATTCACATTGTCAAATAAGAGTATGTCTATTATAGAATGCTTTGACTCTGAGGCTCAGTATGGAGTTATCAGTTAACTTATTATTAATATTTTTTCCCAAGGTCTCAAAAAATAGAAAACTAATATTTATAAATAAAATAAAAAGATAATTTCAAAAAACAGATCATGCCAAATCTTATAGACACAAGAAAAAGAAGAAATACTTCAAAATCAGTCTACTTAATGTGGATACACCTTATATTAAAATTAGAGAAAATATATTATTATAAAGAGGAAATTACAAACATATTTCACTCATAAATGAGGATACAATATATTAAATAACATATTAACAAGTTGAATTAAAAATTAATGTTTAATTAATGTACTTTGGTCGAAACTAAACCCAATTTATTTGAGAATTAGTCACTATTTTCTTTTCTTTTCTTTTCTTCTTTTCCTTTCCCTCACTGCCTCCCTCCTTCTCTGTCTGGTCTCCCCTTCCCCCATGCCCCACTGTGTCATTAATTGTCATTAATTATCTTCATATCAAAGGCTGAATACATAGGAGTCATACTTCTCCATTACTGTGATGCTTCACTAAGAATAATGTGTCCCACCTCCATCCAGGTTAGTACAAATGCTGCAAAATCTCCATTTTTTTAATGGCTGAAT
Organism: Perodicticus potto; assembly: GCA_963574655.1. Classification (NCBI taxonomy): domain Eukaryota; kingdom Metazoa; phylum Chordata; class Mammalia; order Primates; family Lorisidae; genus Perodicticus; species Perodicticus potto. Next base: position 22,249 of record CAUYRH010180168.1, read on the forward strand.
AATATTCCAAGGTATACATATACCATAGCTTACCAATCCATTCCTGGGTTGAAGGACACTCAGGCTGTTTCCACATTTTAGTGATTGTAAATTGAGCTGCAATAAACAGTCTAGTTCAAGTGTTTTCATAATAAAAGGGTTTTTTTCCTTCTGGATAGATGCCCAGTAATGGGACTGCAGAATCAAATGGGAGGTCTAGGTTGAGTTCTTTGAGGTTTCTCCATACTTCCTTCCCAAAAGGTTGATTTAGTTTGCAGTCCCACCAGCAGTGTAAAAATGTTCCTTTTTCTCCACATCCGTGCCAGCATCCGCAGTTTTGAGATTTTGTGATATAGGCCATTCTCACTGGGGTTAGATGATATCTCAGGGTGGTTTTAATTTGCATTTCTCTAATAATTAGGGATGATGAGCATTTTTTCATGTGTTTGGTAGCCATTCATCTGTGTCTTTAGAGAAGATTCTATTCATCTCTCTTCCCCATTGATGTATGGGATTGTTGGGTGTTTTCTTCTGGATTAATTGAAGTTCTATATAGATCCTGGTTATTAAGTATTTGTCTGATTCAAAATATGCAAATATCCTTTCCCATTGAGTAGATTGTCTATTTGCTTTGGTTATTGTCTCCTTGGCTGTACAGAAGCTTTTCAGTTTAATTAAATCCCATTTGTTTATTATTGCTGTTGTTGCTATTGCCATGGCAGTCTTCCTCATAAAATCTTTCCCCAGGCTGATATCGCCCAGTGTTTTTCCTATTCTTTCTTTGAGGATTTTTATTGTTTCATGTCTTAAATTTAAGTCCTTTATCCATCTTGAATCAATTTTTGTGAGTGGAGAAAGGTGTGGGTCCAGTTTCAGTCTTTTGCATATGGATATCCCATCCTCCCTCTCCCCTCCCCTCCCTTGTCCCTCCCGGCACCATTTATTGAATATGGAGTCTTTCCCCCAGTGGATGCTCTTGTTTGGTTTATTGAAGATTAGGTGGCTGTAAGTTATTGGTTTTATTTCCTGGTTTTCTGTTCAATTCCAAATGTCTATGTCTATTGACAAAGAATTTTTAAAAACGAGTTTTCTGAATTGATTCTGGGGTTTCTGGGACTGGCTCTCTAATGCAATTAGATTTAAAGATGCTAATGACACTATTTCCAGAAGCAAAGAGATCACCATTACTCCATGGCCCTAACTGCTTATAGAGATATGCAAAATGTCTGCACTGGATACTCCTAATTCACCACTTATAAGCAAGAAGGTATGTGACTTTGTTTAAAAAACTTTCAGATATTTTTAGAAAATTAACAAATGTATAATGACATTGGTTAGTTGCTCCTAATATCACTGGTCAATGTAGTCAAAAAAAAAAAAAAAAAGATGAGCTCAGGGAATAGAATTCCCAGTGTATGTACCCCACGTATAACCTAAGAGCTTCTACATGTACCCTGAAGGACACCCTTATCTCCTATACCCCCAATACTGCCTATATTACAATGCAGGTTGAACTCCCAGCCTGGCAGGGTGAGGGCATGATTTGGGAAAAACTAGATCCCATAAATTGGGATAGAAATATAAGGGAAGAATCTGATGAAGCTGGGGATGTTGAAACACTCAATTCCTTTTTTTTTTTAATTTTTATTAAATGATAGCTGTGTACATTGAAATCATGGGGCACAATGTGCTGACATCATATACAATCTGAAATATTGTCATCAAACTGTTTAACATAGCCTTCATGGCATTTTGAATTCTGCATTTAGAAAGTTTCACCTGTACCCTTCTAAGATGCACCTCAGGTGTGACCCCTCCAATCACCCTCCCTCCACCCATCCTCCCCTTCCCCTTCCCTCCCTTGTCCTTTTACCCATATTCTTGTGCTATAATTGGGTTTTAGTTTTCATATGAAAGATATAAACTAGCTTCATAGTAGGTCTGAGTACATTGGATACTTTTTCTTCCATTCTTGAGATACTTTGCTAAGAATTGTTCCAGCTCCATCCATGTAAACACAAAAAAGATAAAGTCTCCATCTTTCTTTAAGGCTGCATAATATTCCATGGTATACATGTACCACAATTTATTAATCCATTCGTGGGTCGATGGGCACTTGGGCTTCTTCCATGATGAATTATGAATTGGGCTGCAATAAACATTCTGGTACAGATATATTTGTTATGATGTGCTTTTTGGTCTTCTGGATATATACCTAGTAAAGGAATTATAGGATTGAATGGCAGGTCTATTTTTAGCTCTCTAAGTATTCTCCAAACATCCTTCCAAAAGGAATGTATTAGTTTGCATTCCCACCAACAATGTAGAAGTGTTCCCTTTTCTCCACATCCACACCAGCATCTCTGGTTTGGGGATTTTGTCCTATGGGCTAATCTTACTGGAGTTAGATGATATCTCCAAGTAGTTTTGATTTGCATTTCTCTGATGATTAAGGATGGTGAGCATTTTTTCATGTGTCTGTAGGCCATGCGTCTGTCTTCTTTAGAGAAGTGTCTCTTCAAGTCCTTTAACCATCCTGAGATGGGATCTCTTGTCCTTTTGTTGCTAATACATTTGAGTTCTCTGTGTATTCTGGTTATTAAACCTTTCTCGGAGGCATAACCTGCAAATATTTTCTCCCATTCTGAGGGCCGTCTGCTTGCTATACTTACTGTGTTCTTAGCAGTGCAGAACCTTTGTAGTTTGATCAAGTCTCATAGTGTATTTTTGATACTGCTTCAATTGCCTGGGAAGTCCTCCACATAAAAAATTCACTCAGGCCAATTCCTTCAAGAGTTTCCCTGCACTCTCTTCTAGTATTTTTATAGTTTCATGGCTTAAGTTTAAATCTTTAATCCAGTGAGAGTTTATCTTAGTTAAAGGTGAAAGGTGTGGGTCCAGTTTCATTCTTCTACAGGTCGCCAACCAGTTCACCCAGCACCATTTGTTAAATA
>CAUYRH010180170.1:0-10568 GCA_963574655.1 Perodicticus potto
ATCCTTAAGTTGCCATTTTAGGAAGAATATGATTTGGACCTTTTTAGGCAGCCAGACTACCAGAATTGCTGGTAATGGCTGGATATTAGGTTGTAGTAGCATTGAAGTAACTAGAACTAATAAAATTTAGATTTAAGAAAAAAAAAAAAACTTTAGAAGAAAATAGCGATCTACATTTCACTGTAAGCTAAGTACTATTTACACAATTGTTTCTATTAAAATTAAAATAATATTGTAATTAATCTTCTACATTTAGCTTTATTATGGAATAAATTTAAAATCAATGCAAGTGAAGTTCAAGAGAGGGTCATCACATGAAAATGTTGGTAATAGGTCCTGCAATAAATGCCTAAAACACGAAGGTTTTCACTATTTATAAAAGAAGCTGAGATAAAAGCTAACACATAAAAATAAGTCTGTGTATAGAGTTTGCAAACTTAACTTTTGAACAAAAGCTGGCATTTTTCAAAAAGATCTATTTTTTCTTCTATCTAACTCTCATTCTCTGTCTACTTAAAACCCACAGGCCAGGTTCTGCTTTGTGTCTTCTCAGCGTTAAACTTTCATAGGTACCACTTGAGGAGAAATGGAGAATTTCTCTCCCACGGATCAGCACCAGATTAGCAGTCTTTCTGGTTTGTTCTTTCAATGTTATTCCCTCCCACCAAGACAATTGTCCCCTTATTAGACCAAGCATACTTGTTTTGATCACATAAGGGTTGTTTATCTGGACTAGATGTAAAGTTTAGAAAGCCCCTTCCAGCCATGCTGTTCCTCTTGCCCTGAACTTGCCCGAGGCTGCATCTAAGGTCTTTGCTACTGAAGTTGATATTTGCTATCTTTTTTATCTTTCTGACACTAACAAAGCATTACAGGGTTTTCTCTTTTGCTTTATGAAAATTTATAACAGTGCTCATTTTGTTGCTCTGTTTTTTGTTTGCCCTCCCTAAGATAAAAACTAACATATTTTTCAACATTCTGGAAAAGTGGGCATTTTTTAATGTGGGTGCCAGGCAAATGCCCCACTGACCCAGCCACGCTGCCGTCTTATTCTGTTTTGAAGAAATGATGGGTTAGTTTTTCTTTCCATTATGAAAACTTAGTTTTTGTTTTGACAAACATCCTGAATTGAATTGTCTTTCACTTGCTGAAGGACATTTAGACTTGTGTCTGCTCTTCACAAGTGGCATGAACAAGAGCCCACAAAATGAACAGACACGGCAGAATTAAATTCATCACTTGCAACCCAGCTGAGAGGGATTGTTTCTAATTTCTAATGCATTAGTTTTGAATTACATACAAAAGGATAAATTTTTTTGAGTTGTCATTTGTCAGATTGTTTTGATGCTATTTTGATTTAATTTTGGAGCTCACTTTTTCATGTTCTTTTTATTTAATTTTGTATATGGTTCAAGATGGAAAAGTATATTAAAAATGTATACTCAGGCTTGGTGCCGGTATGTGACTGGCACCAAGGGACTGGCGGGTTCAAGCCCTACCTGGGGCTGCTAGACAACAATGACAACTACAACAAAAAATAGCCAAGCGTTGTGGCTGGCACCTGTAGTTCCAGCTACTTGGGAGACTGAGGCAAGAGAATCGCTTAAGCCCAAGAGTTTGAGGTTGCTGTGACCTGTGATGCCATAGCATTCTACCAAAAGTGACATAGTGAGACTCTGACTCAAAAAGAAAAAAAAAAAAGTATACTCAAAAAGTCTCACACTCTATGTAGAGAATCACTGCCATCAGATTCTAGGTTATTTTTCTTGTGTTTCTTCCTACAAAATTAAGAAATCTGTATATGTGTTTATTCTATATATTATTTCCCACTTGTAAAATAAAAAAGAGAGGGGAAGGGATATGAGAGGAGGGAGGGTATTTGGGGGGACCTCACCTAAATTGCATGATGCAATGGTAAATTTCAAAACTATTAAGAAATGAGTATAATTGTGATGGATGTGTTACTAAGTTCAATGTAAGCATTTCACATTGTATATCGAAGCAGTACCCTGAACCCCATAAATGCATCAAGGTATAAAGTTATGACTTAATAACAAATAATTTTTAAAAATAAAAAAAATAAAAACTTTGCATCTTTAGACCAAAAAAAATAAAATAAAAGTAGCCACGCACCTGTAGTCCCAGCTATTGCGGAGTCTGAGGCAAGAAGATCACTTGCACTCAAGAGATTGAGGTTGCTGTGAGCTGTGATGAACGGCACTCTACCGCAATCTACCAAGGGTAAAATAATAATAATAAAAATAAAAAGTAAATGAATAAATAAAATAAATTAATAAAATTAATAAATAAATTATAAATGTATTTATAATTAATAAATAAAATTAATGAATAAATAAAACATAAATAAAATTAAAAAGACCATATACTATATATATGTTATATATAAATATATATATATATAGCATATATCTGTCGGGGTCCCACCCCGAGAGTAGTACCCACTGAGACCTGTGGAAACTGGCTGTGATCTACTGAAGAAATATAAAGTTAGAAGTGATGGTAGAGAAAGACAAGAGACATAGAGTAGAATTAAAAGTGGGAGCCAGGGGTCCATTGCCCATTGTGGGATTCCTGCAATGGCCCCAAGTGTTTCCTCCACTCTGCTTTTATTGGAGTCTATCTGCCCAAAGGATAAGATGAAGAAAGGAACAAAGATGTTAGCAGTTTCTCAGATTGGTCATATCAGCTTCTATTGTTATTATAATTAATCTTAAGGGTGGCCTTCAGTAATCTGAAATCAGAGCCTTGTATTGGCAGAGCCTGCTTGAGGTCACACACACAGATTTCTAGGGAGGTGTTAAACTCCACTAGTTCTTTATGGAGTAACAATGCCATCAGCATTAATCTCCTCTGAGAGATCGGTGGGAAGAAGGCATTTTCCTCCCATCACCACCATAGAGGACTTTCCTCTGTGATAAGGGATGGGATATAAGCTCTTCTGCCTATATCTCAGAGTTAAAGCTACTCCCTTGATCCCTGCCCCAGGCAAATGCAAATCTCCACAATAGGTATCTGCTTTGCCCATTTAACGGACAGGAAACGCCCCAGGAGATGTATCTTTTCTTAGGACTTGTCATAACCTCTTCTATGACCGTTATTCTCCTCAGAGTGCTCACAGACCCAGCAGGGTGTTTGTACGCTGTATTCCCAACAGACAGAATTTCAGAAAAGGCAAGAAGCTTGCTAGCAATGGCTAACTTAAATGTAAAGTAGCTGACTTTTCTTTGTTCTGATCACTCTGCTTAGTTTTCCTAGGGGTGCTTTCCTTTGCTAAGAATGGGATCTTCAGTCCCCATTCTCCCAGCGTATATCTGTATATGTTCTTTAATAATAATGATCTTTCACAGATCTTTCTTTATTCTTTTTGCTCATTTCTGGATACTATTCTATTACATAGATATTATAACAAATATTTTCATTTAAAAATCCCCCAATAAAACTTAATGTTATGGAAATTGGACATTATAAAATTTATTAAATATTAAAACTTATGGAAGAAGCACACTGGGAAAGGTAAGACACAGTGAGATGAGCTAATATAAGGCGTGGGGGAGGGGGATGAGGGATCAGGAAGAGGGTAGGAGGGAGGGGAATGGGTGTCACGGTGTGTGGCACAAGTACAAGAGGGACTTTATCTAACAAATGCAAGCAGTGTAATCTAATTCTTTATACCCTCAATGAATCCCAAATAATAGTAAAAAAAATTAGAAAAAAATAAGATAAGACACAGAGTTGGTAGAAATATTCATCATAAAAAATAGCAAAAGCTAAAATTTCACATGATAAGTTTATTATTGACTAGAAACTCCATATCAGAATCAAATATTGACAATGTTTAGATATCTCAAATTTGACCCGGGGAAACTGGGCTGTTAGAAGAGCTGCCAGAGGAAAATCACAAAGGCAGAAGCTGTAATTAGAAAAATACAATGTTCTCAAGAAATCCAATAGAATAATCATAGGTTCAGAGTAATAGTTAAGTTTGAAAGAATCAATTTCAATAAAAGCAATTTCAGTTACATTAAAGACAGAAATGAAATAAAAAAAGAACTGTACTACATGGAAAATTGGTCAAAGAATCAAATTGGGTTAATGGAATGAGAAAATACTTGATGAAAATTGATCGTGTTGTATAATTCTGCTTAAAATATTTTACATAGGATCAACATATCTAGCAGATCATATGGAATCAGGACAAACACTACAGATGTGCCCTGGGCTTGATTTTTTGATCTGCCATTTCAAAGCCATTTAATGATGAATCAACTCATCTTTTCTTTGAAGTATTTTTTTCTCCTTTCCACTTCTTAATGACCCAATACTTCTTTCCTCTTCAGGCCCTTGACTTCATCAGGGCCCTCTCTCCTCCCGTCCATCCCCACAGTGAGTCTCATCATTTCTGCTGACATTTGCATACTTTCAATAAGCATTAGCTTGCTGAGGTGTGCACCCCGTCTTCCCTGTGAGCATCCTCACCACCTTCTTTTGAAGCCTATATTGACCTTTCAGGCTCCCTGCCTCCTCTCTGTGCTCTCATCTAAACTCTTGATACCTTGCTGAATATTTTGTCCAACTCTGACTGAAACCAATCCTATTCTTGACCTGGGGAGTTCCCAGAGTTCTTAGTGAAGGGATTCATTGACTAAGCGCCTCACCAGTTCTGGGGCCAATTCCACACTGGACTGTGCCTTGGTGTGATGATTGTGCTTAGGCTTCTGCCTGGATAAATGTTCTATCATGTACCCTTGTTCCAGACTCAGTGTTCCTGTCTTATTTTTTGCCTGAGTTTCTGTTTTGATACCCTGCTCAGTTCTACTATTTTGCTGAGACTGGAATTCCAGCCTTAGGGCTGGGATGCTGTTTCCTGTTTCTAGAGCTTCCAGATGTCTATCAGCTTCCTGCCTGACTAGGCTGCTGAGTATCACCTGCTTCAGACTATCCAACTCCAGGCTCCTTCTGGCCACTGGAAATGTTCTCCATCTCACAATGAACCTTCCAGGTTTTGACCATTTGGCTAGACTCCTTCTGGCCCCCACAATTTTCTTCACGTAGGGCAAAGTTAAGGTTATGTTTTCTTCTATTCCTCAACAACAGCACCACCCTCTAGCTCCTGCTCAATTTGGGGAAGTCATTTCCAGGTCAAAGTATCAAATTAAGCCTTCATTTCAAATCCCCATATTGATAAAACATCTAACGTATTCAAGTACCTAGAATAACAGTTTATTGTATCACTCTCCACTCTTTTTTAGAGTTTATTTCTTAATCCTAATGCCTTTGAGAGAGACATTTTTGTCATTTTGACAAAAACAACAATGCTCTTAAGTATGCTTACAGTAATGAACAATTCTCCTACTATCTAGGACTGTCCAAAACCTTTACCTCATTACTATTTCTAAAATAGAAAGGTTATATAAGATTATTTTATTGAAAACTCTCTATGTTCCGGGCACCTGGGGCACACAGATAAATAAGATGCACTGCTTATCCTTACGGAGCTGACACACTACCCAGTTACAATATAGCATGACAAAAGTTGTACCAGATGGGATAGTCAAGGATGTTGGGGAACACAGAGGTGGATACGGCTCCCCTGCTTTGTAGTCAGAGGAGAAGGGATTGCTTCACAGCTAATGCAAGCTAGTTCCAGAAGAATGACTAGGAGTTTGCCGTGGGAGGGGGGCAACAATATGCCTGTCAGAAGAAAGAGGAAGTGGAAAGGTACCCAGGCAAGCCAGAGCACAGCCCATTCCATTGGAGGAAGCATGAATAATTTGGGTGGCTCCCTTATAAGCAGTACCAAGGGGGGAGGGGCAGGAAATATGGCTGGAGAGACAGGTTGAAGACCTCTGGTGAAAGATCCTGCATGCTATGCTAAAATGTTGGGGCCTGATTCTACTGGTGATAGGGACCTCTCCCTGGCAGTTGAGCAATTCCTCAACTGCCTTGTGGAGTAATCTGGTTCTTCTTCATTGCCAAAAAATGTGTTCCCAGCATTTAAGAAAACAGCAAGAATCTCATGCCCTGGAAGTTACGTAAGGCTTGTATGATTCTTCCAGAAGGCAGATACTATACGAAACAGCTCTACCAATACACATTTTACATGCAAATATCCTTCCTTACTCTGTGGGCATCTTATACAAAAATACACTTGAAAGTGTAGCTTAACTATCCCTAGTATTCTGATATTTAGTAACTTATATGTAAATTTCATGATAAGCATCAAATGTTTTTAATGGAAAGAATAATAATCTTGTGGGGGGGTATGCAAGGAGAGTGAGATTGATATATACTCTTATATATATAGAAAGAGAGAACTAGAGAGAGAGAGAGGGAGAGATTGAAAGAGCTTCTGATTTGGCAGTGCACATTTTGTTTTTCATTATGTATGACTTCTTCCCTGACTTACTATAAAGATGAACTCTCAAAATTCCTTGGGAAGAGACCGACAACTTTAATTATATCATATAGTTCTACAAAAGGAATTATCTGTCAAATAATAGTGAAAATGTTTTTAAAACTCTTTCTTTTCACAAGTATTTTCAACAGCTGTGCTCTAGAAAGCATCAGAAAAGTTTTCCTGAGAATATTTGATTTTCTGCTTTGTTCGTACATGTGAATCCCAGTAGAGCCAGATAGGTCACTTCTTTGTTCAACATTTATTCAGCACTCACTATACACTGGCACTGGGCTAGCCGCTAGGGGTGAGGTCTGCAAAGATAAAGGGCGATTCCTCCTTCTGGTGCCATCTTGTTATCTATTGGTCACTTCCTTCTCTGGACACCCAGATTGGGGCTGCTTCACTCGTGTGGTCTTAGCCTTGCATTTTCCCTTCAGGGACCAAGTTTGGGCCACTGAAGCACACTGGGAGGCCAACCCAGAGCAGAAAGCTCATGTACTTTTTATTGAGGATTTTTGTGTCAATATTCATTGATGATATTGGGCTATCATTTCTTTTTTTTGGTTGAGTTCTTTCCTGGTTTTGGTATCAGGGTGATATTTGCTATGTAGAAGGAGTTGGGGGAGGTTTTCTTCCTTCTCAATGTTTTAGAATAGGTTCTGCAATGTAAATATAAGACTTTGTATCTTTTGTATTTAACCCAGAAGGGTTTGGAGGACATTTTTTCTAAGTAAAATTATCTCGAGAATGGAAAGCAAGCATCTAATGTACTCAATACTAAGTCAAAACTAGTAGATCAACAACTACAGGCCCATGAGAGACAAAAACATAATTAATTTCAAGAAGGGGGAAGGAGGGGAGGGGACTTCAGTAAGTTCCTCCCTAATGGGTACAATGTAGGGTATATAGCACACTTCCTGGGTGAAGGTCCCAACTACAACTCAGACTTTGCATTACAAATGCAAACAATGTAACCTGATCATATGTACCCTCATATTAATACAAAAAAATAAATAAGTAAAATGATTTCTGGAAAAAAAAAAGTGCATGGCACTTCTGTTCCTGGAAGGAAGCAGCAGCCAAAGATAGAAAGAGAAGACTTGATCTGAAATTGCTTCTGTGCTTGGATTTCTGTTTCTCTCACTCATTTTCTCCACTCCCTTTCTAGTTTTTCATGGGAGCACTGGGGGCAATTTATGACCTCAGCCAGTAGCTATGTGTGTCAGGTTCTCTGAAGAAAGAGAATCAATAGGATATAGATAGGTAAACAGACATGGGTATATGTGTGAATGTAGATGTCTACACTGTTGATTCTTGTTACTCACAGTTCATGATAGTTATGTTTTGTTACATGGATGCAAATGCTGAATTATTACTCCTATGAATAACAGGAAAGACAATAGGAAATATAGGGTTGGATTCCTGGAGTCTCTAATGAAAATATTTTCATCAACTGATCAAGACATAACCTTGTTCTGTGTGTGTTTCACAATGATGCACGGTATAATGACATCTCAGTCAAGCACAGACTGCATGTATGATGGTGGTTATCTAAGATTTCAGTGGAGCATACATAAAAACCTGGTATACGGCACTTAATGTTGGTATTATAGATCAAGTAATGGAAATGCTTAATATTTAGTCATGGTGCTGGGGTATTTGGTTTTCCATATGAAAAAAAAACATATATAGAACAGGTATGGTGGATTACACCTATAATCCTAGCACTCTGGGAGGCAAAGGGGGATAGATTGCTGGATTGCTTCAGCTCAGAAGTTTGAGACCAGTCTGAGCAAAGTGAGATCCCATCTCTACCAAAAATAGAAAAATTAGTAGGGAATTGTGGTGCATGAGTATAGTCCCAGCTACTTCGGAGGCTGAGGCAGGAGGATCACTTGAACCCAAGAGTTTGAGACTGCTGTGACTATGATGATGCCATGGCACCTAGCCTGAGCAACAGAGTGAGGTTGTGTCCCCCCAAAAAAGGAAAATAGAAAAAAAAATTATATATATATAAAGAAGAATATATATATACCATCTAGGTTTGTATAGCACACTCTATGGCTGTGGTTCTCAACCTTCCTAACGCTGTGACCCTTTAATACAGTGGGATTGAGAGCAGCAGATTGAGAACTGCTGCTCTGGTATTTGTAGAACAAAATTGTCTAATGATGCATTTCTCAGGACATATCCCAGTCATTAAGCAACACTTGACTGCATATATTTTTGATTCATTAACATTGAAATGTAACTCATGCCTGAATGAAGCTTATCTAACACATGTATTTTCCGTGGACAGTTCGTCACAGCCTTCTTGTACCTACAACACTGGACAGCACAGCCATTTTAAACAACAAAACCAACAAAAAGCACAACAATGCAAAAAGCATGGCACTAAATATGCCACAGAAAGGATGCGTGTTTATAGTGTAAGAGCTGAAGCAGGAAGGCAGAGCATTGCCTGCTCGACATCAGATGGGAACATCCCTGTGAGGCCACTCAGAATTTTCACTGCTCTGTGCCTGTCCATGAACAACCTCAAAAGTGCTGTGAGAATTGATCTGGGGGGTTACAAATAAATTTTAACAAGTAGGAAAATGAGCAAATATAGAATTCATAAATAACAGTGATCACTGTATATGAATGTGTGTTATATATGTATGTTAATATGTATATATTGTACATATGTACTTAGATGCAATGCATACATACATAAAAATATATTTATACTCAAACATATAATGTATGCATACATTATGTATATTATATACATATGTCATATATATTATATATATTGCAATATATATTTAGATAAATATACATGTATTACATACACATACAGAGGTTGGAAACTCAGACAGGAGCTTATGCTGTAGTCTGGAGGCAGAATTTCTTTTCCATGAAACTCTCCACTCTGGGAATACCTGCAACTGATGGGGTGAGGCCCAGCCCACTGTTGAAGATAATCTATGCTCAAAGTCAACTGTAGATGTTATCCACATTTGCAAGACACCTTCACAACAACACCTAGATTTAGCATTTGATTAAATTCCTGGGGCCTAGCCAAATTGATACAAAAACTATCCCTCATACCATGCAAACAAATTTAATGTTGATTTCTCCATTCATAAAATATCTTTGGCTACGTGGCTGCCAGATATCTCCACTGGCTATGTCGCTGAAGAATCTTGGTTTCACCGCCTTTTTAGGGCCTTTCACTTTCCTTTCCTGGAAGAGCAGGATCATTTTGTTTCTTGGGCTTATGCCTCTGGGGCAACACATTCCATCTCAGAAAATTTAGCCAAGTGTTCTCTCATATAGCTATAAAAATTAATTCAGTTTTCATCTTGTTTTATCTAGATGGGGGTCAGAAATCAAAGGTTAATGATGAATTAAGCTAAGTCTTAGAGAATGAATAGCATTGAGGTAGGCTAAGGTAGACTGGGTCTGGTCCACAGGGAGAGATAAACATAACCAAAGCACAGGCATGAGGTGAGCCCAGAGCACAATCTGGGAAGAGAAATTGCCCTAGCGTAGCTGAACATTAAAATTCATGTCTGTGAAATATTGAGAAAGAAAAGTGGGAATGGGCTCCATTTCAGATTACTGAAAGAATGGGTAAAGAGGAGTTGAATGTGTGAATGCAGTTTAGGGATTATGGCTTTTTGTGTGGAATTGTTTGTTTGCTTTTTTTTTTTTTATTGTTGGGGATTCATTGAGGGTACAAGAAACCATGTTACACTGGTTGCATTTGTTGGGTAACGTACCTCTTACAATCGTGTTTTGCCCCCAAAAGGTGTGGCACACACCAAGGGCCCAAGACCCCACCCCCCTCGCTCCTTCCCTCTCTCTGCTCTTCCTTTCCCCACCCCTCCCTCATTCTTTCTCTCTCTGCTCTCCCCTTCCCTCACCACCCCCCCGTGTCAATAATTGTCATTAATTGTCCTCAAATCAAGCTTGAGTACATGGGATTCATGCTTCTCCATTCTTGAGATGCTTTATTAAGAATAATGTGTTCCACTTTCATCCAGGTTAATACAAAGGCTGTAAAGTCTCCGTTTTTTTTAATGGCTGAATAGTATTCCATAGTTTACATATACCATAGTTTGTTAATCCATTCCTGGATTGGTGGGCATTTAGGTTGTTTCCA
>CAUYRH010180176.1:0-13723 GCA_963574655.1 Perodicticus potto
GGCGCCTGTAGTCCCAGTTACTTGGGAGGCAGAGGCAGGAGACTCGCTTGAGCCCAGGAATTGGAGGTTGCTGTGAGCTGTGATGCCACCGCACTCTATCCAGGGTGACAGCTTGAGGCTCTGTCTCAAAAAAAAAAAAAAGGTACAAGGGCTTGGGGCTGGGGGCTGCTCACACCTTTGCTGACTCTGTGCCCAAAGGGCACCTGTGCTTTTCCAGTTTCAGGGCCAAAGAATAAACACAGATCACGGACAAAGGGAGAAAATGCTACAACAAGCCCTCACTTCTATAAATCCAGGGGCCTCAGCTTTACCTGTTCTGTATATACAGGGGGTCCACACGAACTGCAGGTAGCAGGGAGGGGACCATCAGCACCAACATCCCCACAGGGAAGCCAGGTGATCAGAATGGCAGGTGTGCCCAGGACAGGAAGGGCACCTGAGAGGCACAGCTTTGCCTCAGGGCCTTTCCAGCATCCACTGTAAGTCATTTCTGCCCCCTTCCTGCTCAGAGGCTGGAGGAGCCCAGAGCTCCTCATCTGGGCCACCAGAGCTGGTCCTCCCCAAGCTGGATAGGTGCCAGGCACCCATGCGGTTCCCATGTGCTGACTGCACAGACCTTAAAAAGGACATCTTGGCTGTGTCTTTGACTGGAGTAGCAGGCGGTGCCAGAATTTCCTTGAAGCGTATTTTTGGCCGCCTGCCTGAAGCTCTAATCATGTTCCCATGGGCAAATGGCCTGGCATGCCCACAACCATCCGTAGCAGGCAAACTCCATGCCCACCAGGAGCCGACAAAGATGCAGTTAGCTGAGCAGCACTCTGCAACATGGGGATACCCAGAGCCCTGCAGGGGACACAAGCCAGGAAAGGGCAGCTGAAACAGATGGAGGCTCAGAGGTGTGGTCCAACTGCCTTAAGGCTGGCCAGGTATGCCAGGAAAGTCTCTCCCTGTCATGTGGCCTGAACTTGCCCAAGCATTTTAAAAAAGCCTCACCTGTACTACAAAAGTGATAGGGTCCTCACTTCTCTCTCTCTTTTTTAAGATCTGAGCTACTTTATTTATTTTGCAGTTTTTGGCCAGGGCTGGGTTTGAACCCACCACCTCCGGCATATGGGGCCAGCACCCTACTCCTTTGAGCCACAGGCACTGCCCCAGGGTCCTCACTTCTCAATCACCCGCTAAAGGCCTACAAACTGGATAGGTGCAGTGGCTCACACCTGTAATCCCAGCACTCTGGTAGATGATAGGGCAAGGCAAGTGAGTTGCTTGAGATCAGCCTGAGCAAAAGAAAGACCCCATCTCAAAAAATAGGCTGGGCAGCTATAGTCTCATCTACTTGGGAGGCTGATACAAGAGATCACTTGAGCCCAAGAGTTTGAGGTGGGGTGCTGTGAGCTATGACCCAGGACACAGAGTAACATCTGTTTCAAAGAAAAAAGAAAGTAGGGCAGCACCTGTGGCTCAGTGAGTAAGGTGCCCACCCACCCCATATACCAAGGGTGGTGGGTTCAAAGCCGGCCCTGGCCAAACTGCAACAAAAATAGCTGGGCATTGTGGCAGGCACCTGTAGTCCCAGCTACTCGGGAGGCTGAGGCAAGAGAATCGCCTAAGTGATAGGAGGATGCTGTAAGCTATGACACCATGGCACACTACCGAGGGTGATAAAGTTAAACTCTGTCTCAAATGAATAAATAAATAAATGAAAATAAAAAAAATGTAAAGGCCTGGCTTGGCGCCTGTGGCTCAACGGGCTAAGGCGCCAGCCACGTACACCTGAGTTGGTGGGTTGGAATCCAGCCCAGCCCGCCAAACAATGACGGCTGCAACCAAAAAATGGCGGGGCATTGTGGCGGGCGCCTGTAGTCCCAGCTACTTGGGAGGCAGAGGCAAGAGACTCACTTGAGCCGAGGAATTTGAGGCTGCCGTGAGCTGTGATGCCACAGCACTCTACCCAGGGTGACAGCTTGAGGCTCTGTCTCAAAAAAAAAAAAAAAAAAAAAAAAACAATGTAAAGGCCTACTGACAGATAATGCCTAGCTGGGCATCTTCAACATTCTTCCTGCTTATAGCAGGAGCATCTTCTAATCTTGGGATGAAGGATAATGGAGGTCAAGTGATGGGGACAGCTGGGTGCCCAGAACAGCCCTCCCACCTGCCCTCTGGCCAGCGCCTGAAAAGGGCTGTGTTGCCCAGGGGATCAACCCTCCAGGTGACACAGCTTCCATGTTCCTATCCTGTCCAGGTAGTGCCTCCACACCCAACCAACAAGCCCCTGGCAACTGGAGGGGAGGGGCTCCAAAGACAGCCCCCGGTGTGAGAGCTGATCCAGCTGGAAAGTTGCTCCCACAGAAGCCAGAAAAAGGATTATTTGCAAGCCAGACATATTCAGTGATTGTTACAAGTGCTTCAAATGGAAGTTCCTCTCCCTCCTCCCGACACTGAACAAACAGGTTTTATCTCCAGGAAGATCGGGCAGGCAGGCAGCGTCTGTGCCTGTAAAGACAGCAGTCCCACTTAGGAAAACCCGAAACCTGGCCCAGGTTCCAACGACTGACCAGAAACCCCCTGCCATATTTACTCAGGAAACCCACAGCAGGGTCACACTGCAGAGGCTCAGGGGACAGGCCCTAAGGTGGCGAGTCCCCCCCCCCCCGCAAATCATAACTATAGCTGGAACAGGCAGGTATGGCAACTGCCATGAAGACTGAACTGAGTGGTTAACCAGCTAACCAGTACCTGCAGCTGGCCTGCCAAGGCACAGGTCCTGCTGGAAGAAACCCAGGCCTTCCTGCATTTTATACACACCAGGTTTTGACCCCCTTTCATCAAATGCAAAGTTGGGTCCTCACCTTGGAGAGAGAAAAACAAAACCACAGGCTGACAAGGATGTCCTGACCTCCTACCTCACACAGAACAGACTGCCCCCTCCACCCCAACTCTGGATTTTAAATTTCACCCACAGCACCACCATTTCCTTTACTTCAAAAAACACCTTTGTCAATTTACTGTCACCCTGAGTCACAATGCTATTAAAAGCCACTCAGTATTATTTAAAAAAAAAAAAAAAAAGCAACAACTAAATGCCCCAGACCTCCCACTCTCCCTCCCATCCCCACTTCACAAAATGTCCAGGGTCTGACCCAATTCCCCTGCCACATAGTGGGTAACTCTTCCTATCAAAAGAAATTCTCCTCGGTAGCCTAAAGAAATGGGACATCCTACTTAATTTAAGGAGGATTCTTGCATCTCAATTTCAGGGCAGAAGTAGTTCCAAACTAAGGCTTGTGGAGGTAAAGGGAGGACAGATTCTGAATTGAGGGCCCAGTCACCAAATCTAGCCACTGGAAACTCCCATGACAGTCTGGAACTCTACAACTTGATGCTGACAGGGCTCAAATCTTTTATGTTTTTGAGAGCTCCTACCTGTAAACCCTACCACCCAAGTCCAAATGTTAACCTGACTGGGGAGTGTCCCTTCAGAAGTCAAATAGTGCCTTCTGGTCTAAAACAGCAGAATGGGACAAGGCCCAGCAAGCATAACCAAGAAGCAAAGTTAGAAGTGCCTACCTTTGTACCAACTGCTATATCTGGGACAATGCTGTAGAGAGAGAGAGAAAAGGAGAAAAACGTTAGCAAGGTACGCCACTCAGCAGGCAGGAAGAGGCCTGGAAGGACCAGCCTGTCTCGGGGCCAGGAGAGCCAGGAGGTTGCCCCCACCAGCCACCACCGCAGCAGCAGGTAGACTCCCTCTGGCTGTACAGGGACCCCCACTAGCCAGAAAGCTCAGAAGAGCAGGGAAGTGAGCCATACACTTAACTTCAACTTGAAAAGGGGCCACCACTGTCCTTTAGTGCCTATCCCTCCCAGCAGGAGGGATCCCAGGCTCCTCAGCGGCTTGCTACACCCAAGATCCAAAGACAAAAGATACTCCTTCAAAAAGTCTGGGAGGGATGCTAGATGCCTGTTAAATTTTAAGGGCAATCAATTTTCTGATTTCTATAAAACTGGAAAGCCTAGGAAAGACAGAGAAGGCAAACCCACAGAGGCCCCAGGCAGAGCTTTGACCCGGGTGGGGGCAGGGTAGGGTGCTCCCTCTAGAAGGTGACTCTCAACACAGTGGAGCTCAATCCACTAAGGACGGGGGTGGCAGCTGAAATGATCAGTTAAAATTAACAGACCTGCCAGAATACAACCCAAGTTACTAATCAACCCTGGCTCCACCCAACTGGACTTTCTCCCTTCCTCAGGAAACCTGGGAGGGCAGTGAGAAGACATGGCTGTCCCAGAGTCACCACAGCCACTCACACCTCAACCGTGGGTCAGTTCCTAGAGCAAAGTACTAAACTTTGTAAGGGCTGACCGATGGCAAGGCCCTAAATGACCCTCAGGATGTCCAGGAGCGACCCCCGCAAAGGAACCAGGACACAGGCGCACACCTGCACCTGCCCAGTTTCCCGCAAGGCTGTCCTAGGTATCCTCAACTTCCTCCCGCCTTCAGGGAGGCCAGTTCACAGCGCTTTAGAGACTAAGGTGTGGGGGCTCAAAAGCCTGGAGATGCAATCTTGGCCCAGCCGTCTGCAGGGCTCCATGCTCTATGCATTCTAGGGGATTCAGATCCACTTCAAGGGCTTCCGCTCTAAACTACAATGTGAAAGACTACAGACCATATCTTAGAAGAACTGTAAAAGTTATCAACCCAAGGAAAAACTGAAAGAATGCAAAGCATCTCCAGCCAGGATCTCCGGCTTCCTATTCCCAGGGAGGTCCTACGACACAGGAAGTGCTTCACATAAAATGGCCTTTCTTCCAAGCCCTTGGGGAAGGCTCCCAACCACCGGCTCTCCGCTGGGCCCGGCGGCAGAAGGAGGCGCCGCGAGGGCCGCGCTCGGGGCCGGCACAACCTCAACCCTGCCCTCTCGTGAGAGTTATAACGCAAAGAACTTGGCCAAAAAGTCAGGAAAACCAGCCGCCCATGAAGACCTCCCCACAGGGCCCCAAGCCACCCACTTGTCCCCTCTTAAGACACTTAAGACCTAATTCCGCCCAGAATCTACCCCGAGGGTCCCCGAGGCCGGAGCACACGTGACCCGCAGGCATCTCCGCACATCACGGGCGCGCCCAGGCTAGGCCGGCAACTTCGGAGCCGCGCGGCAGGAAACGGACTCGCGCCTCCCAGAGAAGGACCAGGAGGCACGGAGTGGGAACGGGGCCAGCCAGTTTCCTTCTTCGCGGACCTGCGAATTCCGCTTTCCTGCCCAACCCTACACGTTATTCCGCGGGGCCGGCGGAGCGCGGGCAGGGTCCGCGCGGCGGGAAAGGCGCGCGTCCCCGCTGAGTCGCGCACGCGCATTAGGGGGCCCGCTGGGCGCGCAAGCGCGCGAGGCGCGAACGGGAAGCGGGAAGGGCCAAAGGGGAGCGCGAGGGCCAGGCGGGATGGGTCACTGAAGGGCGCCGGAAGCCGCGCGCGTGGGCCAGCACAGGGGTGCGTGAGGCCGCGTGTGCTCAGCAAGGGCCCTCTCCAGCCCCCGGCGCTGCCGGACCCCGCCGCCCAGTTCCCGCGCGTGGCGGAGGGGGAGGGGCGGTCCCCTCAGTCTCTTAGACCCGGACGGCGGCGTAATCGGCCAGGCGGCAGGAGGGACAGAACCGCGGCAGCGTATAGTAGCGATGGGTGCAGGGCGACTCACCCGTCCATGGCACACCAAGCGGACCCGCAGGGGACGGAGTGGATGCGCTGGAATAGCAGGAACCGACCCAACGGCTCCGAGTTATAGACTCACAAGATGGCGGAGACGCCCGCACACGTCCCCCGCGAGCGCTTCCCATTGGCTCCCTCCGAGACTAGGGGCGGGACAAGCCCATCTGAGCCTGGCAATGGCCAGAAGGCTGAGTGGGGGCGGGGCCAAGAAAAGTAACGGGACTATACTGGAGAAGGCAGCTGTACGTCAAGGCTGAAAGCGGAAACGGCTTGCGGAATCGGGGGAGGGAAGAAATGATGGGAGCACGTGACGGCGTTGAGCTAGTGAGGGAGCCGCCGTCTGGCGCGTGGCTTTGCGGGGAGAAGCCATCTTGAGAGTGGGTACGTGGCGAGTTAGGTTACGGGAAGCGTGCTTACTCCAGGCTGCCGCCATCTTGCAATCTGGCGGGGACCCGCCCGCCTGAGGCATGAGGGCAAAGGGAGGTGCCTCGCCATCTTGGAGTGGGGCAAGAAACCTGCAAGGCTCCATCATGCTTGTGGGCACCTGTCCACCAAGTGGGATCAAACTGAGCATTTACTTCCAAATCGCCGCGCCAAGAGGTAGTAGTTGCAACGCGGCCCAGACCGTCTTTTATTCTCCCAGAACTCCAAAGCCCAACCGTGTTCCCCTGTGCTGACTACAAGGACAGGGAAATTGAGGCCCGGGCCATGTACAATGTACAGCTACCCATACCCTACAGCTGAGGCAACTGAGGCCACTGAGGCCTGGGCCGCACCCAGTGGACTCTTGTCCCCACCCTGCAGGGGAAACTGAGGCTCGCGCCGTCCACCGTGGACAGCCCCCCCAGCATACCTTTGGACAAACTGAGGCGCAGGCAGCATGCAGTGAAAGCCACCTCCATCCTACAAGTGGGGAGAATGAGTCCTGGTCCCCACAGTCACCAAGAGCAGCTGGATGCGCCTTTAAGGGCCTCCATCCCAGCATCAGGAAACACCCCAAACTAGTGTCCCTTAGACCACTGACTCCACAAAGTATCAACAGGGCCATGGGCGGCAAGTGGGCTGGGGTGCCTCTCAAGACAGGTGGGGGTAGGCCGAGGCCAGCAGGGTGGGTGGGAGCAGGTCCCACGGAGGGCAGACAGGACCCTGAGCCCCAATACAACAGGGAACCCACTCGCGGGCCGGGCTGCCAACAGGAACCACCTTGGATATCAGGGCCTTGGCGCAGCTCCCAGCACAGAGAATAGACATCAGGGAAGCCAGCGCTGGGCGTGTTGGTGTGTCACCGGCTCAAGTGAAGTCTCTGTAGGCGGGCTTGGCAGGGGGCCCAGGAGCCTTGGAGCCCCACCGCTCTGTCGCTGCTGCTAGAAGATTCCAGCCAGGATTAGGGGCGGCTGCGGATTTCCACGGAGGCCTCATGCGGTGAGGTCGTTTGGCCCTGGCAAGCCAGATGGTCAGGATCGCTAATCGGGAATGTCTTGATGGGTTTAGGAGAAGCCCCAAGGCCCATTTCCATGGATTCTCTCCTCCAGGCCTCCCAACCGGGTGCCACCCGGGCCAGCTGCTCTCTGAGGGGTTGGTGCCTGGGATGGGCCCCCTACCCTCAAAGCCTGTGTAACAGAGCAGCCACCCCTCCTCCCGTGGATAGGGAAGTGCAAATTTGACAGTAGGAAATAAGCAAAGAGGAAATGGCCTGAAAAAATGGCAAAAATGTTTTATCTCTTTAAAACGCTTTTTGGAAACTGAGGCCTGTATCCCTGCCTCTGGCTGTGGTTGTCAGGAAGAAGCAGGGAAATGTCTTTTCTCTGCACCACAGATGAGTCTGGAGGCCAGCTAGGTACAGAGGCCTCCCAGGTGGGCAGAGGTCACTTTTGTTTTCAGCAGAGATGGGACATTAACTGTAGTAGAATGACAATAAATCCTTCCCTTTAAAAACCCTGTGTTAGGCGGTGCCTGTGGCTCAAGGGAGTAAGGTGGGGGCCCCATATGCTGGAGGTAGTGGGTTCAAACCCAGCCCAGGTCAAAAATAAAAATAAATAAATAAAAGCTCTGTGTTTCCACTTACATTCAGGAAAAATGAGTATTTTGAGACAAACAGTCTCAGTCTACTATATTCCCACCTTTGCTGGCAAAGTAATAAATTTCTCCTTCCTTTTTCTCAAAAACCACTTGTTTTCTCTCATGCGGTCTTGAGAACAAGTGACTGGACTTTCAATAACACAGGCAGGAAGAGACAAGGAAATAGGAAGGCATCTGACAGTGGGGCAGACCACCAGGTTCCAAGCATGGATTTGCGCCTCTGGAATCGTGTTAAAACCTACTTCCCAGGCCAGGTGAGCCAGGCCAGTGCGGTGGCTCACGCCTGTAATCCATGCACTCTGGGAGGCCAAGGTGAGTGGATTGCTTGAGTTCACAAGTTCAAGACCAGCCTGAGCCAGAGGGAGGACCACCCCCACCCCCCCATTAGATAATTGCACCACTTCTGCTCCCTAGCCCGATTAGCCACTGAAAAGCTCAAACTTATGGCCCTCCCCCTACCTCGTTTCACACCAGAGCGATAACACCTTATTGGCTGTTCTACCATCCCGACACCTCCCCTAACCGAGTCTACGTAAGGTGCTCTTGTCTTTTGTTCCCTCTCTCTCTTCACTTCTCTTCTCCTCCTCCTCTCCCCCGTCCCCTGTGTGTCTTCTCTCTCTCTCTCTCTCTCTCTCTCTCTCTCTCCCTCTCCTCCTCCTTAATGCTGCTCTGCAGCTTCCGCACCAATAAAGACCTTTCGGGCTCGGCGCCTGTGGCTCAACAGGCTAAGGCACCAGCCACGTACACCTGAGCTGGCAGGTTCGAATCCAGCCCAGGCCCGTCAAACAACAAAGACAGCTGCAACCAAAAAATGGCCGGGCGTTGTGGCGGGCGCCTGTAGTCCCAGCAACTTGGGAGGTGGAGGCATGAGACTCGCTTAAGCCCAAGAGTTAGAGGTTGCTGTGAGCTGTGATGCCACAGCACTCTATCCAAGGTGACAGCTTGAGGCTCTGTCTCAAAAAAATAAAAAAATAAAAATAAACAAAGACCTTTCGTACAAGCCTTAGTGGTCTGTGAGGTTTTGTGCCGGTCGAGTGCCATCTTTCACCCCCCAATCTCTAAAAATACCCAGGCGTTGTGGCGGGGCACCTGTAGTCCCTGCTACTTGGGGGACTGAAACGAGAATCGCTTGAACCTAGGAGTTTGAAGTTGCTGTGAGCCATGACACCACGGTACCCTACTAAGAGCAACAAAGTGAGACTCTGTCTCAAAAAAATAAAAAATCGAGGGCAACGCCTGTGGCTCAGTCAGTAGGGCGTCAGCCCCATAACTGAGGGTAGTGGGTTCAAACCCAGCCCCAGCCAAACTGCAACAAAAAAATAGCTGGGCATTGTGGCGGACACCTGTGGTCCCAGCTACTCGGGAGGCTGAGGCAAGAGAATCACCTAAGCCCAGGTGTTGGAGGTTGCTGTGAGCTGTGTGACGCCATGGCACTCTACCCAGGGCGATAAAGTGAAACTCTGTCTCTACAAAAAATAAAATAAAATAATAATAATAAAATAAAAAATTGGCTTGGTGCCTGTAGCACAGTGGTTATGGTGCCAGCCACATATACTGAGGCTGGTGGGTTTGAACCCAGCCCTGGCCTACTAATGACAACTGCAACAAAAAATAGGCAGGTACTTTGGTGGGCACCTGTAGTCCCAGCTACTTAGGAGGCTGAGACAGGAGAATCGCTTAAGCCCAAGAGTTTGAGGTTGCTGTGAGCTGTGATGCCACAGCACTGTACTGTGAGACTCTGTCTCAAATAAATAAATAAATATAAAATAAAACCTACTTCCCATCAAGCCCCTCCCCCCAAGGGCTCCCTGCCTTGCTTAGAGTAAAAGCTGGAGTCCAACCTTCCACTCAACAGGCCCCATACCACCAGTCTCCATCAAGTTTCTGACCTCCCTTGCAGCCACAAGGGCCAGGCCTTGCCAAGGCTGTTCTTTTCTGAAAGCTTCTTTCCTAAACCTGCATCACAACAGCATGCCTTGAGCCTCTCTTAATAAAACTATGCAAGACACATGTTACCCATTGGAGTCCCTCTCAATGCTCATCCCAAGGCCCTTAATTGCATCTGCAAAGATCTTTTTTCCAAATAAATTCTTGTTCCTAGGTTCTGGGGATTAGGTCATGGGCATGTCTTTCTGGGGACCATGACTCTCTGAAGCATGGAGAGGATAACAGGATGCCAGCATCTAGGGGGTCGCTCTCTGGGGGGGTCACCTGAGACCAGCATATTCCCCAGGCTGACCTTATGTTAAGCAAGGTTTAGGGCCCAGTATTTTTACAAGTTCCTGTCTCTTACAGAACACCAGCCCAGGAAGATGCCCCAGGACTCCCCTGTGGCCAGCAGGGCCCTGCTTCCTGGCCTTGCCAGCCAGCTGCTCCCTTCATTAAAGATTCAGGGTGAGTGGGGAAGTAGCTTACCTTGCATTGTTCTGGAATCACCTGGGTTTGTTTCTTACCATTTTGAAAATGATACTCCAAGCTGCTGCAGGAGTCAGGAAGGAGGGGGCTAGAGTTAAGGCCCCAGAAGCCATTTAACTCTAGAACTCACGGAGGGACCTGCTGGGCCTCAGCACTTTTTCAGGTCTCCTGAGAGGGAAAATCTATGCCTCAGTTTACTCTTTTGTCAAAATGAAGGAGGAGGTCTAGACTGGTCCCTCCTCCCCATGGGCCCTGATGAGTTTCAATAGAAACGATAGTTTTTTTGAGTGTTTTTCAGTTTATTTATTACCTTAATTACAAAACCCCAGGGCAGGCTCGGTGCCTGTGGCTCAACAGGCTAAGGCGCCAGCCACATACACCAGAGCTGGCGGGTTCGAATCCAGCCCGGGCCCGCCAAACGACAGCCGCAACCAAAAAATGGCTGGGCGTTGTGGCGGGCGCCTGTAGTCCCAGCTACTTGGGAGGCAGAGGCAGGAGACTCGCTCGTGCCCAGGAATTGGAGGTTGCTGTGAGCTGTGATGCCACGGCACTCTCTCCAGGGTGACAGCTTGAGGCTCTGTCTCAAAAAAAAACAAAAAAACAGGGCAGGGCGTAGGACCAGTCTCCCACTATTTGCCTTCCTCCCACGTCTCTCAGCCTCTCCTGCCCATTCTCCAGATTTCTGTTGAACTGTGAACCTTAAAACCATAGCCAGAACTGAGCTTACTCTTGGCCACATAACGCTCAGAGGGAGAATCTGCCTCCAGTGCAGTGAAGGTGAGCTGGGAACCAACTAAGGCTCCAGACCACTCCCACCCCTCCAATTGGGTGGGATGGTCTAGGGGGGTGGATCCCCAGGAGGCAGTTTCCAGGAGAACCCAGACCCGCTTTTCTCCCTACCTCTCTAATCTCTTCCCAGCTCCCACCTCTCGAGAAAACACCCCCCCCTCCACATTCCTGGATTATAAAGACAAGTCTAAGTCTCTCCGGTCTCCTCATCTCATGACACTCCCTCCCATCACCAGACCTCCAAGAGACCAGCCTCTCCCTTCCCCTCCACTAGGCCCTCAGGCCAGCAAGGAACAGTCCCAGCTCTTATCAGGCCTACCACCTATGCCATTCTCACCCCCTCTCCCCCCAGGGCCTGCACCCACCCCTAACTTGACCCACACTCCCACCGGCAAGGGAGTTCACTCTGTGTGGGGCTCCTCCCAAAATGTTTTTAACTCTTCAGTCTTCGGAGTCCAAAACCCTTTCAGCTCCTTTTTCCCACTGCGTGAATTGCCTGAGAGACCCTGCCAGGTCTGAACCCAAGCCCTTCCTGCCATGCTGGGAACTCTCAGAGTTGGACTGTGGCAGGGCAAGCAGTCTGCATTCCTCAAAGCAATCCATGTAGGTTTGCCTTATACCTCAGCAATTCCATTCCTAGGTATGAACTCAGGAAAACTAAAAATCACGTCCACACAATAACTTATACATAAATGTTCACAGCAGCACAAGTCAACAACAGCTAAAAGTGGAAACAACCCAAATACCCAACAAACACAACATGATCCATCCATACACTGGAATATCACTCAGCTATGAAAAGGAATAAGGCTCTGACACAGGCCACAGACATTGAACAGACATTGAGGACACCAGGCACAGTGAGAGAAGCCATACAGTGTGATATTCCATTTATGTGAAATGTCCAGAACAGGCAGATCCTGGGAACAACAGAGATGGGAAGTAGGTTCTTGAGGGCTGGGAAGGGATGGGGAGTGACTGCTAATGGGGATGGGGCTTCTTTTGGGGGTGATGAAATTCTCTAAAATTGATTATGGTAGTGAGTTGCACAATTGCGAAATTCTCAAAATGCTTAAATTATACACCTTCAATGGGTAAGTTCCATGGCATATAAAATATATTCTTTTTAAAAATCATCCAAAGAGGCTCGGCATCTCAACAGGCTAAGGCGCCAGCCATGTACACCAGAGCTGGCGGGTTCCAATCCAGCCCGGGCCCGCCAAACAACAATGACGGCTGTAACCAAAAAATGGCCGGGAGTTGTGGCAGGCGCCTGTAGTCCCAGCTACTTGGGAGGCGGAGGCAGGAGACTCGCTCGAGCCCAGGAATTAGAGGTTGCTGTGAGCTGTGATGCCACAGCACTCTATCCAGGGTGACAGCTTGAGGCTCTGTCTCAAAAAAAAAAAAAAAAGTTTGAGGATGTTGTTAGATTCCACACTCTACCGAGGGTGGCAAAGTGAAACTCTTGTCAAGAAAGGAAAGAAGGAAGGAAGGAGAGAGAGAGGGGAAGAAGGAAGGAAGAGTAGAAGGAAGGGAGGGAGAGAGAGAAAGGAAAGACGGAAAGAAAGAAAGACAAACACCTGGGCTAGACAAATTTTCTCAGGCCTGTAATCCCAGCATTTTGGGAGGCCAAGCTGGGGTGGCGCCTGTGGCTCAAGAAGTAGGGCTCTGGCTCCATATGCCAGAGGTTGGGAGGTTCAAACCCGCCCCTGGCCAAAAACTGCAAAAAAAACCAAAAAACAAAAAGAAAGAAAGAAAGAAGGCTGGGCGGCGCCTATGACTCAGTCAGTAAGGCACTGGCTCCATATACGGAGGGTGGCGGGTTCAAACCCAGCCACAGCGAACTGCAACAAAAAAATAGCCAGGCATTGTAGCAGATGCCTGTGGTCCCAGCTACCTGAGAGGCTGAGGCAAGAGAATCGCCTAAGCCCAGGAGCTGGAGGTTGCTGTGAGCTATGTGATGCCACAGCACTCTACTGAGGGTAATAAAGTGAAACTCTGTCTCTACAAACAAAAGAAAAAGAAATAAGGCTGGTGGGCGGTGCCTGTGGCTCAGTGAGTAGGGTGCCGGTCCCATATACCGAGGGTGGAGGATTCAAATCCAGCTCTGGCCAAAACTGCAACAAAAAATAGCTGAGCGTTGTGGCAGGCGCCTGTAGTCCCAGCCACTTGGGAGGCTGAGGCAAGAGAATGGCCTAAGCCCAGGAGTTGGAGGTTGCTGTGAGCTGTGTGACGCCACAGCACTCTACCGAGGGTGATGGAGTGAGACTCTGTCTCTAAAAAAAAAAAAAAAAAGAAAGAAATAAGGTGTGGATGAGGTGGCTCACACCTGTAATCCTAGCATTCTGGAAGGCCCAGGATAGTGGATTGCTTGAGCTCAGTGATTTAAGACCAGCCTGAGGGCAGCGCCTGTGGCTCAAAGGAGTAGGGCACCAGCCCCATATGCCAGAGGTGGCTGGTTCAAACCCAGCCCCGGCCAAAACTGCAAAAAAAAAAAAAAAAAAAAAAAGACCAGCCTGAGCAAGAACAAGACCCCATCTATAAAAATATCTGGGCATGGTGGTGCGCACTTCTATTCTAAGCTCTTGCTCAGCCTGGTCTCAAACTCTTCAGTTGGAGCAATCCACCCACCTCAGGCTCTCAAAGTGCTTGGATTGTAGGCCTGAGCCCGCAGGCCTGGTTTAGAGAGTCTTCTATATCCTTTTGCAGTTGGCATGCTAAGTTCTTTTTTTTTTTTTTTGAGAC
>CAUYRH010180177.1:0-17821 GCA_963574655.1 Perodicticus potto
ACCCGCCACCTCTGGCATATGGGGCCGGTGCCCTACTCCTTTGAGCCACAGGCACCGCCCTTATTTTTTTTTTTTGAGAGTCTCACTATGTCACCTTCAGTAGAATGCCATGGCATCACAGCTCACAGCAACCTTAAACTCGAAATTCCTCTTTTGACCCTTCCCTCTTTCCATCCTACTCCTCTCCCTGAAGTTAGACACTAATAACAGTTCAGGATATATTTATAATTTGTGTATTTATGTTAGGTTGTATTTTTTAATTAGCAAAAATAGTGATGAAATTTCCATTTTGGGAAAAATGTACTTGCTGACCCCTAGTGGTACTCATCTATTTGCACACAAATTGTTTTGAAATAACTACTGTATTTAGATCTGAATTATGACTTAGTTTAAAATAGTAACAGTGGCTAGGCACAGTGGCTCATACCTATAAACCTAGTACTCTAGAGGCTGAGGCAGGAGGATCTCTTGAGTTCAGGAGAAAGAGAACAGCCTGAGCAAGAGTGAGATCTTGTCTTTACTAAAAATAGAAAAATTAGCCAAGGGGTCACTTGCAGTCCCAGTTACTTGGGAGGCTAAGGCAGGAGGGTCACTTGAACTGAGGAGTTTGAGGTTGCTGTGAACTAAGCTAATGCCATGGCACTCTACCCAGGGTGACAAAGGGAGACTCTTCTCTAAAAAAAAAAAAAAAAAAGAAAGAGAGAGAGAGACAGAGAGAAATGGAGAATGTAAGCTAATATCTGACTAGTTTGAGTCCGTATATCTTCCCCTTCAAATACACAGATAACTGGGGAAAGGGGAAAACAGGGGCTAATAATAAGGGGAACCATTGGCAGCTTTTTACTACTTCACTTTGAAATTCGTAAAAGTACAACTATTTACAGAATGCACATCCAAAATAACATTTTGTATTATATGTTTGAGTATTTTTTTTATCATGCTAATCATCAAGAATCAGTAATTTTAAAAGCTGAAATGAAACTTTGAAAAATAAAAGCATTGGTTTTCCCTTAGATATTGGATCAGAAAGGTACACTTTCAGCTTCACACTTCGGGATTCACCAACCTGTTTTGTAAATGCAGCATCCTGGGGCAATGAAGATTACATCAAATCCCTTTCTGACAGTTTTAGGGTTGGTGACTGTGGTAAGTTAGCACTGATTCTTAAATCATTTCTGTTATAGTATTATCTCTGTGTCATTTTTATGTAACTATATTAAGGGAGTCAAAATGAAATAAGACACCATTAATAATTCTCAAGAACTTTATCAGAAAAAAGTCAAGTGTTATGAGCAAATAAAAGGCATTAAACATGTTACTCGAAGCATGCAAACATGATAGTTACTTTTTTTAAATTTTTTTAATGTTGGGGATTCATTGATTGCATTTGTTAGGTAAAGTCTCTCTTAGATCGTGTTGATAGTTACATTTTTACTACATAAGTTTATCATCTTTAGATTATTACATATTTCAATTTGTATCAATCTCTATTATTGTTACAATCAGTTATCTTTCTTTCTTTTTTTAGAGACAGGGTCTTACTCTGTTGCCTAGGCTAGAGTGCAGCGGCATTATCATAGCTTACTGCAGCCTTGAGCTCTTGGGCATAAGCAATTTTCCTGCCTCAGCCTCCCGAGTAGCTGAGGCTATATGCTTGTGTCACCACACTGGGTTAATTAAAAAAACATTATGTAGAGATGTGATCTTGTTATGTTGGCCAGGATTATCTTGAGGCTTCAAACTGTCCTCTTGCCTCAGCCTTCCAAAGTGCTGGGATTATAGGCATAAGGTACTGTGCCCAGCCATAATCAATTCTTTCTATAGATGTATAATAGGGCCACAGAATGGATTTTGATAAAAATTGATATTTGAATTTTTTTTTTTTTTTGAGACAGAGCCTCAAGCTGTCACCCTGGGTAGAGTGCCGTGGCTTCATAGCTCACAGCAACCTCCAATTCCTGGGTTCAAGCGAGTCTCCTGCCTCTGCCTCCCAAGTAGCTGGGACTACAGGCATCCGCCACAACACCCGGCTATTTTTTGGTTGCAGCTGTCATTGTTGATTGGTGGGCCCAGGCTGGATTCGAACCCGCCAGCTCAGGTGTACGTGGCTGGTGCCTTAGCCCGTTGAGCCACAGGCGCCGAGCCTGATATTTGAATTTTTAATGGAATTTTTAAAAACTTCATTTTTAGTTGAAATACTAAATCATTTGTGTCTTTTTTTGTTTTTATCTTTTTGAGACAGAGTCTCAAGCTGTTGCCCTGGGTAGACAGGTGTGGCGTCATAGCTCACAGCTACCTCCAACTCTTGGGTGCAAGTGATCCTCTTGCCTCAGTTTTTTCTATTTTTAGTAGAGACGGGGGTCTCGCTTTTGCTCAGGTTGGTCTCAAACTTGTGAGCTCAAGCATTCCACCTGCCCTGGCCTCCCAGAGTGCTAGGATTACAGGCATGAGCCACCTCATCCAACCTCATTTGTGTCTTCTATTCAACCAGTATCTCTCTGACAGTAAATCATAGTATAGTAGACAGAACAAGGACTTTGAAAACATAGATCCTGATTCAAATCCTAGCTGCAACATGTATGTACATCATGGCTTTGAAAAAATGTCTTCCTTCTTGCAAACATTAAGTAAGACAGTATGCCTAGTATATAATGTAGAACTTAGTCACTCAGTTGACAGCTCTAGCCTAATACAAGAAATGAGAAAGCATGTATAGGCTCGGCATCTGTGGCTCAACGGCCTAAGGCGCCAGCCACATACACCTGAGCTGGCGGATTCGAATCCAGCCTGGGCCCGCCAAACAATGACGGCTGCAACCAAAACATGGCCGGGCCTTGTGGTGGGCACCTGCTACTTGGGAGGCGGAGGCAGGAGACTCGCTTAAGCCCAGGAATTGGAGTTTGCTGTGAGCTGTGATGCCACGGTACTCTATCCAGGGTGACAGCTTGAGACTCTGTCTCAAAAAAAAAAGAAAGCATGTATACTAGCTCTTCTTCCTGGTAGAAAAGGAAAAAGGAAAGAACAATGCAAGTAATTAAATCACTCCTCTTTAATACTGTATCATCAAGCAGCCCATTACCCATACCAATTATTTAGTACCTAATCATATATTGCCTTGCATTACTAACTTTCAGGGTTATGTTAATGTATAGTATCTCTCTAATTGAATAATAAGGTCACTGAACATGTGGACTGCAAAGGCAAAAAGCTGCAAATTTCATAGGGCCCAGTACAGTTATAAACATTCTTTGAATTAACACTGTTGTATAGAGAGATAAATATGTATTTCAGTATCAACATGTTGTATGTTGATGATTGTGAGGATGAATGACAGGGATTTTAAAAGCCTAAAGTTGATGATGATTATAAATGCAAATGAGATGTTAAGATGTTACGGTGAAAAGATTACAGATTTTTGAAGTAGAATAATTCTAATTCTAGCTCTATTACTATCTAGATATATAACCTCAAAGAAAGTACTTAACCTCTGTGAGTATTAGTTTCCATATTTGTAAGACACAGATAATCATAGATGGTTGTATGAGGAATGAGCAAAGCAGAGTGCTGGAAGGTCTAGCATAGGTTGTGAGGAAGCTGAAACCCTAAAATGAGCTGACAAAGCTGATGAGTGGCAGTTCCCAGATTAGTACCCAGACTTTGCATTGCTTTTTTCACCCCCACTATAGTTTCCACGGCAAGTGTGGAGTGGGTAGAGGTCTTATTGAAGGATATGTTGTCACTAGATCAAATGCTGAATGTCACTAGACAATAAAGTGATATCAGTGTGGTCACAAATTGGAAACATATAGCATCAGAAATGTCATCTGGGGTCATAATGATGGTTATACCTCCCAGCATTCCAATTCTCACAGAGACATAAGATGGAGATTGTGGAGGATACACTGAAAACCACATTGTGATGACAGTAATTGTTGTATACACTTGTTTTTTATTTACCCTGTTACTATGTTGTAATACCATTGTATTTTGACCTCTATTTTAGTGATAATTGAAAATCCCCTGATCCAAAGAAAGGAAATAGAAAGAGAAGAAAAATTCAGCCCTACCACTCCTAGGTAAACATCTATCTAATGCAGAGACCAACAATTTTTGTGCAAGAATGATCACTACTAATAATTTTATATCAGATTAGCAGAGAGTTTACTAAAGGTACTTTATAAGGTATCTCAAAAGTCATCCCTAATATCTCCATACATAGAGAAAATGGGAAATTGTAGCTAAATGTGCCTTTATTTATAAAATATGCATTACAAAATATTTACAAAGTATTATCTATGATGTTGGCAACCTCTTTTAAATATTTTGTAATGCATATTTTGTAAATAAAGGCACATTTAGCAAAAATTTCTCACTTTCCCTATGTATGGGGATTTTAGGGGTGACTTTTGGGACACTGTACTTTAATTTGAAAATCAAAAGTTTAATTCTCTTTTATAACATTTATATTTGATTATGAGATAATTTACTTTGATACAGACTCTCATGAAAAAAATGGCTTTGTTTTTAGTACTTTGATTCTCATTCTTAGATTATAAAAATTTGGCTCCTATTGCATTAAAACTGAACAATTAGAAGAAAAGATAAATCTTGGAAATTATATATGCCTTTTATTGTATCAGGGTATCAATCTGCTCGCATGCCATACCATCTTAAGTTCCCTGAAAGCTTAAGAGAAGGAGTCATGTGCAAGTGCTTTATTGAGGGTGAACTCTGAGGAGATACTACAAGGATAGGGTTGGGGTTGGGGAGAAGCTGAGCAAAAAAGTAAGTTCATCTGGAGCCTCCACTGGAGCCCAGGAGGGAGCTCTGGAGGAGAAGCCCCTCAGAGCAGCATCTTTAGGCAAGGGGCTGGGGGGTTTGTCATTGGTTATAGTCTATCCTTTCCCCAATCTCCCCACCAGAGGGGGTGAGGCATTACCTCAGAAGCAGTTCTGACAGTTCTTAAGAGGAGGGTGTAGCTGTGCCCTATACCAGGCTGCATGTGGAGGATGGACTGTGGGGTATGAAGCTTAGTCAGGAAAGTAAGGCAGTGGTGTGGGACAGAGTGATACGGTGACTAAGGCAACCTCAGGGGGTGGGGAGCTGGATTAAAAGTCCACCAGGAAGATTGGGCAGGGTTGCAAAGTGAAGAGAACCTCATTTTGTACCACAGAGAGCACCCACAGAGGTAAGAAAACACAATCCTTGATCTAAGGTATGAGCCAGAGCAGCCAGGGTCATAAGAGAGAAATAACAAATCCTTGGGTTTATATTTAGTATAACCCCCTAAAGTTTTAGAGTGCTTTTATGCCCCTATTTTGTAGAGAAGAAAACAACCTCAGAATCTTGGGCAAAGTCAGGCAAGTAATGTGCTTGGAGCTCAGGCATGAATTGATCCTTAAAACATTTTCTTTGGCTGAGTGCAATGGCTCACACCTATAATTGGAAGGCTGAGGCCAGAGGATCTCTTGAGGCCAGGAGTTCAGGACCAGTCTGGGCAATGTAGAGATACCATCTCTACAAAAAATTTCTACTACCTGGATATGGTGGCGTGCACCTGTAGTCTCAGCTACTCAAGAGGGTGAGTGAGGCAGGAGAATTGCTTGAGCCAAGGAGTCTGCAGTTACAGTGAGCAGTAATGATCCCACTATACTCTAACCTGAGCAACAGAGTGAGACCTTGTCTCAAACAAACGAACAAAACAAAAACAAACTTTCTTAAAGTACGTTTTAAACAAAAAATATTTTGCCACATAATTCAGTGTTTGTAAGAGTAAAAAGTATAAATTTCTTAACATAGTCTTAATAGTAATTTAGCTGTGAACCTGTAAGTATTTTTCTATGCCAATATTCTTTGATATCAATCTTTTGGTGTGTTTTTGCAATTTAGC
Source organism: Perodicticus potto (assembly GCA_963574655.1). Classification (NCBI taxonomy): domain Eukaryota; kingdom Metazoa; phylum Chordata; class Mammalia; order Primates; family Lorisidae; genus Perodicticus; species Perodicticus potto. The sequence continues at coordinate 5,891 of CAUYRH010180177.1, forward strand.
AACTGTAAACTATTGCTCAGTGAGAATCACTCAACCGTAAAAGTTTGTTCCAGTTGTGAAGTGGACACCAAGTTACTATCTTTGATACATTTACCAGTTAAAGAGTCTTGTGATTATTATTCATTGGGTGACATTGTTGCAAATGGACAGAGTCTTAATGGAAAGATTATTAACGTGCTTGCAGCTGTGAGGTCGGTAAGTTACAATCCCCAACAACACCAAATGTTATGTGGGGTGGGGGAGTCTTTGTCACTTAATTTTGTGTTTGAGTTGTAGTGGTCATCATGTTCTACTGGGGTAATTTTTCCTCTGTATCTGGATAGTGAGTTGAATTAAGAAAACAGTAACACTTCTCATTAAGGAAAAGTAGCATTTTATCTGTGAATGAGTAGCAAAACAAAATCATATTTGAATGCTAAATGTAGAGTACCACTCTCTGCATTAATGATATGCTAAGTATTTGAGAGCTTTTCATACTTAAACAAAGATGCCAATGGAAAGGATAAGCTTACTGGGTTGACGATCTTCATGATGTTTCTTGAAGGGGTATAGATGAGTAAGTCAAGGAACCCATTCTGTGCCTGTGTGCTCAGAGCTGCCTGGAGACAGGGAAGGGAGAGAAAATGCCCACCATACTGCCATAGGGACTCTGCAGTCTAATATAAAGCATGGTACCATGCTGGCCAGCACTCCACGGGGCTCCAGGGAGGGAGATACCTTCTTCCCAGGCATCAGTGTTAGTGTCAGCTCCTGTAGCAAGGTCTCCAGTGTGGCAGTCTGGAGTCACTGGACAAAGATATAGAGATAGACCTCAGCAGTAAAGTTGCACAGAAGTTCATGAGGAAAATTAAATAGGCAAGAGTAGTTTCTCAATACAGGAAAGGATAGTCAATAGACCGGGAAAAAAAAAAAAAGGAAATATATTCACACACTTCTTGTAGCTAACACTGTAAGTAAATCTGATTGCTTTTTGGTATTATTAAATGCTGATTTAAAGAAAGTTGACTCAGGTGGTAGGCCCTGGCTGCAGCATCTGTTGTGTTCATCTCCCTAGCCCTGGCCTAGCACAACACTTGCCACATGGGGAGTGTGAAATATAACATGGGGTAGAGGAAAAAACACTATGTATGACAATCTTGAAAAATAGAACTCACTTTCTACGCAATTTAGGTTCAGTCCTACTCAGTTCCATTAAGTGCAATTGTATGTAGTTTCTGTATAACACCATTACATTTATAATGTAAGAATTGTCTAAAACACAGTAAGAACATATATAAGCAAAGTCCTGCCACTTTTTCTACTCCCCACCTCCCAGTGAGTCTGGCACTCATCACTTCTTTTCATGTCTTTTGTCTCCTCTATTGCTTACAGCCCTCTTATATTTCCTTTTCTTCACACTTTTATTTAACCTGTTCTCTTTTCTTTCTTACCTCCACTTTCTTTTGCTTTAAAACTTCTTTTAATACAATATTCTCTCACCACCACCACTCCTATCCCCAGGTGTCAAGGCTGGTCTCTCATCCTCTGGCTTTTCCTTCCATTGACTTTCCTTTCCAGATCCTATTCTTTTGGCTCCTTTGAATCTTTTTTCTGGTCTTTCCCCTGGAGATTAATCCTGCCGGCAGACACAGTGGTGCCTCTGGTGTGGGGGCAGCCAGTGACTATACTGGGGCCACTGCTGTGTAGCCAACAGAGACACCTGCAGTCTCCTGACACTGTGATCTGGGTTACCTTTACTTCTGTGATTCTCTTGCCTCACAACAGACAGAGTTGGACAGTACGCCAAAGTGCTTTCTCATACTCCTCTCATGTGGCCTCATTGTCTTAGCTCTGTGGAGAAGGCAAAGGAGGTGGCACATATTTGCTATTTGATAAGAAGATTTGAAGACGCTGAGACCTAGAGGAACTGAGTTCATTTAGTCACATGCGCTCTATGCCAGCCTCCAGGCTAAGCCATGGGTATACTCAGATGTTGAAATTATACTTTCTATCCTCAAGGAGTCCACACAGATGCCACCAACGGGCCTGTCACGGAGCATTTATTCTGGCATGTTGGAAAGACTCAGTCTCAACCTTAAGCCCACACATCCATCTCTCTCTTGAAAGTGGGTCTACCTTACAATTTCAGCGAAATACACCTAGTTTAGAGATAGAAGACACTTTAGTCAAATATATATTAATAGTTCTTGCTATTTTAATATTTCTAAACTGATGTTTAAAAGGTAACATTTGTGTATTTCTATCAACAAATACCTAAATACTTCTACAACTATAAATGAAGAATAATTCTTTCTTCCCAATTCTAAGGTTGGGGACCTAAAGTACTTTACAACTTCAGACCGAAGGAAAGGCCAGAGGTGTGAAGTTAAACTCTACGATGAAACAGAGTCTTCTTTTTCAATGATATGGTAACCTCCATGTCTCTTCCAAACTGTGAAATCCCTGCTCTTATCCCTGAGACACAGCATTTTCATCTTATAAAAAAATAGGATGGGTTTCATGTTAAGAGAGGAGTAATGGCTGGGTGCCTGTGTTCAGTGGTTAGAGCACCACCCTGTGCACGGGGGCTGGTGGTTTTGAACCTGGCCTGGGCCTGCTAAACAAAAAAAGAGGAGTAATGATAGGAAATGAATGAAATCTTAAGAAATAAATTTCACTCTTGAATTTGAGTTGTTAGGGATATCACCTAAAATAAGATCTTTAGATGGCATAGAATTGTTTAGTGTTTTATTGTTAAATTTTGTTCTAAAACGTGGTGTTTTATTAGGTACCATTGATAACAAGCCAGACTTCCCTTTGTGCGTATTTGGTTTTACTCTGAGCAGGGCAGGTCACAAGATGTGGTGGCCATGGGTGTGTAGGGCAAGGTGGGTCTGCATCTTGAAGCAATGCAAGATACAAGGCGTTGTCTAGACTTCTGATGCTTAGGTACCAAAGGAAGCAAATGTGAAAAGTGCCTTCAACCCATCAGGTCCCCTGAGCAATTTATTCATTGTATGGATCCTACCATCATGGCATAAAAGTTTGACTTTAAAGTCTTTAGACTTGGTTCTAACTAGCCTGAGTGACCAAGAGCTGGGAAAAGAGTTGGAAGAGCAAAGTGTAGTTAGATTGAGTGTATGTTGAAGGGCCAGTCACTTAAGTGTTAAATACTCTGTGAGATGGACAAGAAGTAAGTGCCCTTAAGAACCAGGAGGTGCTCCTTAAGGAGGACCCTAACCTTAGCCATTGGGCTTTTTATTTTTTGTAAATATCATGTCACCAGTTTTTTCTAATGTATTCAATTTGTATCATCACCAGTTTTTTCTAATGTATTCAATTTGTATTATTTTTTAAACAAATGCAGTTGGGATAATGAATCCATTCTACTTGCACAGAACTGGATGCCACAAGCAACAGGTATCATAATTCAGAGTTTGTGTGGAATATTTCATCATTTTTGTAACTTTTTGTAATATTTTACAATGGCTTTTTCCCCAAACAGTAATATTTGCTTCAGATGTAAGAATAAACTTTGACAAATTTCGGAACTGCATGACAGCAAGTGTAATCTCAAAAACCATTATTACAACTAATCCAGGTAAAAAGCTTTCTGAAACTTTTCATCCCTTCGGAAACGACCATGAATGTATTCTATTATCTGTGAGGTTTATTTAAGAATGAGGATGCAGCTTGGATTTAATTTGAATTAAAAGTGAAAATTGCTTTATATGCCTTTTTTTAAACTTAAAATGAGATCTATTTCTCATTCACATCTTTACCAAAGGATTGTGAAAAAACAGACAAAGGTTTTGTTTTTTTTTTTCCAAGAGACAGTCTCACTTTATTGCCGTGTCATCACAGCTTACAGCAACCTCAAACTCCTGTGCTTAAGCGATTCTCTTGCCTCAGCCTCCCAAGAAACTGAGACTACAGGCGCCCGCCAGAATGCCTGGCTATTTTTTTGTTGCAGTTTGGCTGGGGCTAGGTTCGAACCTGCCATCCCTCAGTATATGGGGCCAGCGCCCTAGCCACTGAGCCACAGGTGCTGCCCACCAGACCAAGTTTTAAGGTATCATCCATTGTGATCACTTTTTTTGTTTTTAGAGGCAGAGTCTCAATTTGTCACCCTTGGTAGAGTGCCATTACATCACAGCTCATAACAACCCCCAGCTCTTGGGCTTAGGCAATTCTCTTGCCTCAGCCTCCCCAATAGCCGGGACTACAGGCGCCTGCCACAATGCCCGGCTATTATTTTTTGTTGTTGTTGCAGTTTAGCCAGGGGCCAGGTTTGAACCCGCCACCCTTGGTATATGGGGCCGGTGCCCTACTCACTGAGCCACAGGAGCCACCCCATTGTGATCACTTTTTAATTTTTTTATATTTTTACTGATTTGATTTGACTTTTTTTGTGTGTGTGTGAGACAGAGTCTCAAGCTGTCACCCTGGGTAGAGTGCTGTGGTGTCATAGCTCACAGCAACCTCAACCTCTTGGGCTCAAGCGATTCTCTTGCCTTAGTCTCCCAAGTAGCTGGGACTACAGGCGCCCACCACACGCCTGCCTATTTTTGTTGTTGTTGTTGTTATAGGTGTCATTGTTGTTTTTAGCTGGCCCGGGCCAGGTTCGAACCTGCCAGCCTCGGTGTATGTGGCTGGTGCCCTACCCACTGAACTATGGGCGCCACCTGATTTGACTTTTTTGAAACAGGTTCTTGCACTTTTGCCAAGGCTAGTGTGCACAGTACAATCACAGCTCACAGCAACTTCAAAGTCCTGGGCTCAGATGATCCTCCTGTCTCAGCCTTTTAAGTAGCAGGGACTACAGGCATGCACTACCACACTTGGCTAGCTTTTTAAAAATTTTTCTAAAGATAGGGGTATTACTATGTTGCTCAGGCTGGTCTTGAATTCCTGGCCTCAAAGCAATCCTTCCTCCTTGGCCTTCCAAAGTGCTAGGATTATAGATTTGAGCCACCAAAGCTGGCCTACTTATCTTTTTATTTGTAGGAATTTATGGGGTGTATGTGAAATTTCTTTACATGTATATAACATGTAGTGGTCACGTCCATTGTGATAGCTTTTGAGAGATCAATGTTGTTGCTTAGATAACCTAAATTACTGAATACTTAAAAAATAAATTCAGTTTTACTACATGCAAAAAACTTACTGCTAAGATGTTGATAACATATATATACAGAGGGTGCCAAAAAAATTATACATATTTTAAGAAAGGAAAAAACTTGTATTGTCATTGTAATATTCAAGTCATGTTTGACTTCTACAGCTGCAAGAGATATAAGATACAATATATATGTTAATAAATGTTATGGTATATATTGAGTATTACAATGTTAGTATAGATTTTTCCTGTTGTTAAAATGTGTATACCTTTTTTTCACACTCTCACACAACGCTATAAATATGTATATATAGTATTATTATCTTGTAACTTCAAATTAATGTCCAGAAGACCCTCTGGAGTTGTTTTTAAAGGAGTTAGTTTACTAAAGCATAGATCAGGGGAGCGAGCCTGGGAGGTCAGGGGTTACTGCCTATGAGCATTCTCAGAGTGCTGCCCTGGTGCAGACACAATCATCAGCCCAGTACTGCCAATGTGTGCAGAATTACAAAAAACAGAATAATTTTTTACAATCTCAAGAAGATATAAATATAACAGTGTATCATTTTAAATATAAACTCACTATATTGGTCTATAACGAAGCATCTAATCGATCGATTAGGGAGAATCGTAAAGCAATTTTATGTTTTTGATCAAGTCATCATCAGGATTTTGGGGTTTTTTTGTTTGTTTTTTTGAGACAAAGTCTCACTCTGTCTCCTAGGCTATAGTGGCATCATCACAGCTCACTGTAACTTCAAATTCCTGGGCTCAAGTGATTTCCCTGCCTCAGCCTCCTGAGGAACTGGGACTACTGGCATGTGGCCCAACACCTGGCTAATTCATTATCAGGATTTTTAAAAGGTAGAATTACTGTGAGATATGATGCAAACTATTGAAACTGTTTTTATATAAGTACGCTGAGTCTTGCGTATCTACCATTTGAATGTGGTATTGTGGCATGCACAGATTTATTCTTCACTGAAGTTGTGTTTACTGAGCACGTGCTATGTACTGTGTGCTGTGTGCTGTTCCGGGGTCCAATGACAAGACAAGTATCTTCATCATCATAGAGCTCACATTCCAGCAGAGGAGATACAGATAATAAGTAATAAAGATAATGTGCCGGAGAATTATGAAATATTTGAGGAGGAAGAGTAGAGCAGAGTGAGGAGGATCCAGAGAGCCACAGTGTGTGTGATTTTACACAGGCAGGCTGCATGGGGAGTGCGTCATTTGAATGGAGATTTGATGAGTCAAGGGAATTCAAGGGAAAGAAAGCACCAGGATCCCAAAATGCTAGGATTACATTTGTGAGCCACTGTGTCTGGCTCAAGACTGAATTAATAAGATAGGATGTTAGAGATTTGGCTCTAAGGACAGATTCAAAGTGAAACTATCAAAATATTTTGAGCAATGCCATCATCATTAGAATAAGTGCCTTCTTTCTCAAGGAGATATATTAAAAAAAATTATTATCAATTAATTTTCTCATCAACAAAGAATTATAGATCTATATTTATTGTGCACAACTTGTTTTGAAATGTATGACATTGCAGAATGGCTAAATCAAGCTAATTAACATGCATTTCATATACTTAACAACTTTTTTCTGGTGAGAACACTTACAATCTGCTCTCTTAGCACTTTCCAAGAATACAATATAGTCACCTATAGTGACTGTATTAACCATGTTGTACAGTAGATAATTAATAGATCTCTTGAAATTATTTTGTCAAGGAGACAAATTTAAGGGATAGTGCTTATAAGTGCATGAATTTGTGTGATTGTTTAAATCATCCTTATTTCTAATTTCCTGGGCTATACCTGCCTAGAAATTAAAATTCTCTAAATGGCATAAGAATTTGCTCTAGTTAGCATGTCAAGACTTCCTTTTTAGGCTTGGTGCCCATAGCACAGTGGTGAGGGTGCCAGCCACATACCCCAAGAGTGGTGGGTTCAAACCCGGCCCGGAACAGTTAAATAATAACGGCAACTGCAACAAAAAATAGCTGGGTGTTGTGGCAGGCACTTGTAGTCCCAGCTACTTGGAAGGCTGAGGCAAGAGAATCACTTAAGCCCAAGAGTCAAAGGTTGCTAAGAGCTGTGATATACTCTACAGAGGGCAACATACTGAGACTCTGTCTCAAAAAAAAAGACTTCCTTTTTACTTTCTCTGCGGTGAAAGTAATCCAAAAGGGACATCCAGGATAATCCTGTTGTTGTCAGGGACTTGTGCAGCTATACCTGTGCCCCTCCCTTTGTAACAAAGGGCTTCTTGGCCCTGCCCCAGCACCGACTCCCTTCTGATGTACAGCAACTCTGCCAGTATTCCCAAAACATGCATTCATTCACTTACTAATTTATAAATACTTTGAAAGCCTTTTGTCTGCAAAGTATTGAGATAACATAAATCCTTTCTGAAACAAGGCAGGAGACAAGTAGATGATCAGAAGGATGGAAGGAAACTCACTATCCTGGATACTGGAAATGCAAAGATGAAAAGGCAAAACCCTTGTCCATGATGAGTTTATAGTATAGTTCTTTTTTTTTTTTTTTGAGACAGAGCCTCAAGCTGTTGCCTTCAGTAGAGTGCTGTGGCATCACCGCTCACAGCAACTACCAACTCCTGAGCTTAGCGATTCTCTTGCCTCAGCCTCCCAAGTAGCTGGGACTACAGGCGCCTGCCACAAAGCCCGGCTATTTTTTGGTTGCAGCTGTCATTGTTGTTTGGCAGGCCCGGGCTGGATTTGAACCTGCCAGCTCAGGTATATGTGGCTGGCGCCTTAGCCGTTCGAGCCACAGGCTCTGAGCCAATATAGTATAGTTCTGAGAAAGAACAACAGTGATAAGACTTATCGTGTATTGGGAGCAAGGAGAGCTCCTAGGGGAGCTAGGGGAGTTAGGGGAGTTAGGGGAATCCAAGCATGGAAGGACATTTATGCAACATCCAGGTAGGGTGGGTCATTTCAAGACAATCATCTATTGAAGGTTGGGGACTTGGTTGCACAAAGATTTTGAAAAGGGATTCATTATGGCTGAAGTAATGAAATACGAAGATTTTAAAGAGAAAAGTTCTGAAAATGCAATCCAGAACTTTAGGGGCACCAGAATCACATGAACGCTCTTATTCAAAATCACATTCTTGCTTTCTGGCACAGCATTCCTGAGTATACTTGTATCCTAATTTGAGGAACAAGGCTTTAAAGTAACCTTTTGTTCTGTTTAGGAAAATGTTTTGTTGAGTATAGACATCTGGAATACTGTAAAACATGCATTATCTGTAGATTCAAAAAGGAGCGAGCCACATTGTCCTCATTGTCAAACATGTCAGGGTTGGCATACATAATGGAGATTAATGAAGAATGAGAGTAATATGGTTCCCAGAAACATCTCCATTTTAGAATAGGGTCTTAATAATGTAAAAAGCAAAGCTGTTCACGTTTAGTGAACTTGCATTTCATTAGAGGTACACAGTATTTTAATTTTAAAACAAAAATAATTTGTAGAAGATTCCTGTCTCTCCAACTTCATTTTTCCCTTCAGGTTTCAGAAATTTAAATTTTAAAAAATTATATGCCTTTCGGAAGTTGCATAGTTTTTTTTTTTTTTTTGGTTCCGAAGTTTTATTCAAGAACTCATACAAAAAATTTCAGATAAGTGAATTTTAATCCTCATCTTCTTCCTCTTCTTCATCCTGGTTAATTTGGAAGTAACGTAATTCGTAACTCTCTTTGCTGTTAGCAACTACGCACAACCAATCACGTAGATTATTCTTCTTCAAATATTTTTTGGTGAGATATTTCAAATACCTTTTGGAGAATGGCACCTCAGAGGTGACCGTGATCTTGCTCATGCTTCTCTCGATGGTCACCACACCTCCACCAAGGTTCCCAGCTTTCCCATTCACTTCGATTCTCTCTTGCAAAAACTGCTCAAAATTAGCAGCATCCATGATTCCATCTTCTGCAGGGTGGGTACAATCAAGCGTGAACTTCAGAACTTGCTTCTTTTTTTTGCTCCCCTTTGCCAGAGGTTTTTTCACAGGAGCCATGGCGGCAGCTGGGGCAGAAAGGGAGGTGAGCGAACCAATAAGACTGAATTCTTATCTAGAATACTGAAAGGACTAAATTGGAAGCTGGTATCCTGAGTCACTAAACCCTGAGATCTCAGATTATGGGGTGATAGCTCACCTGGTTAGGTTGTTATTTTAGAAAGTTAATCTGTTAGTGGTTCAGCTGTTATGGATTTTAGAATTTGGCCAACTCTCTACCCTCAAAAATATGTAAGTTTCCTTTTTTTTCCTTACTTTTTTTTTTTTAACCAACCACCTGTCACTTAAACTAGGGGAAATTTACTGTTCTTAACTAAAATGACAGTTATTTCAACAGGATTGCTATAGGTGCCAGCAGAGATTGGTTCCAGTTTGCAAAATTTCAAAATTTGTCATTTCTTGGCTTTCTCTAATCCACCCTATCCTTGTCCTTGCAATCTAGTTACTGATCAATCTGTGTTCGCCCATCCCCATCACATAACCAAGACAAGGAGGGGAGAGCCAGTGGTACTCTGATAGAGAAGTGACTTGCAAATCTTTAAGGGGGTGGAGAGCTATTTCTACAGAATTAAAATGCTGGCACAATAACTATTGAGTTTGTATGAAAGGAAATACAGAAATTAGCTAATGTCCTTTTTAATATCAATTGGCTTCCCAAGAGGTCATAGGGGCAAGAAATTAAGATTATCAAAGGCATTTTGTAGTTTTCTCCTGACCCTTCAAAGATGCACCTTAGGTGTGATCTCATCCTTTATCCTCTCTCCCATGTTTTCACACAGTAAATGAGAAAATCTCATGAATGTTATGTTGAACAGGCGGATGAAAATATCTCAGATTGTATATGAAGCCCACACACTGTACTCCATGATTGAACTAATGTACATAGCTATGATTCAATTTTAAAAAAAAAGATTATCAAAGGCTAGAGAAGAAATAAAACAGATGGATACCTTAAAACATTTTCCTAGTGGCTCTGAGGATGGCAATCAAAGACTATTTCTTCATGTTCAAAAGCTGAGTAGATATGTCTTCTCTGAAATTTTGAGTGGCAGAGGCCAAGGTACTGTGTGGTGTGTCCACTGCTAAGTGCTTAATACAAATCGCGTGGACAACCTCAAGGATCTGCATAATATAGAATCATAACTGTTCCCATGACAGACACTAGGTATAGAAAAGATGGAATTCTTGAGGAATTCCAGACAGACACAAACTTAGTTAGCCACCATATTATTATGCTTAAGCCATGTGTAATAATAATATACATATAACAATATTACAGGTAAAATATATTTAGCATTTATGATGTTCTAGGCAGGATGCTAACTGCTTTATATGTATTAATCATTTAATCCTCAAAACAACCTTAGAGGCAGATACTATCATTTTCCAATTTGACACAGGGAAAACTGAGGAATGCAGGGGGCTGAGTAATAGGACCCCTAATTAATAAGGGGTGCAGCCAGCTGAACTCAGGACTGGTGCACTCCCCAAGTCAGGGTCTTAGCTGTTAGACTCTATTGCTTTTATATAATAGCATGTACCCTACAGTTTGTCAAAAAAAGAAAGAAAATGGGTTTTAAAGTGAAAAATATCACAAAAATGCAAAACATATCCCAAACTATTAAAAATAGTTCCTCTAAGAATCTAAGGGTCTAAAAGGAGACCCTTCCATTTGATCCCCCAATCCCATTAGGAATCCCAGAAGAAAAACATCATTTTAGTATGAGGACATTTGTACTTGAATGTTTATAGCAGTTCAATTCACAATCACAATGATGTAGGAAAAAACCCCATGGGCCCATCAACCCCTGAATGGATTAATAAACTGTGGTATATGTCTACTATGGAATACTACTCAACCATAAAAAAGATGGAGACTTTTCATTTTTTGTATTTACCTGGGTGGATCTGGAGAACATTCTCCTAAGTAAAAAATCTCAAAAATGGAAAAGCATGTGAAGAGGAAGAAAATTATAAAATGTATGTGGTGGGTGTATGGGTGATCACTGTATAATTTTTTTAACTGTATCTTATGTTTGAAAAATTGCCTAATAAAATTTTCAGAAAATAGAAAAAAAGAATGGAAAAGCAAGCTTCCCATGTACTAAATACTATTAATATGTTGAAAGTAGTAGATCAATAACTATAGGCCCATATGAGAGAAAAACACAAACTCAAAAAGGAGGTGGGAGTTACAATGTAGGGGTATAAGGGACACTTCCTATGAAGGACTCAACTGCAACTTGAACTATACCCAACAAATGCCAAAATGTAACCTAATCACATGTACCCTCACATTAATAAAAAAAGCCACTCCCCTAAATTCTCTTCCTTTATACAAATTTCCTCTTCAGCTAGATGGGGGTAAGAATTTACACTGATTTTGAAGAATCGTTGCAGAGGAAGAACTAACAAAGTCCGTGTCAGTTTAAATGGCTCAATCCTTACACTGTAATTACCGATCCTCTTCATTTCTGACAATCCGCATTTAGTTCCGATGTTTAAGTGCATCCTCATCTGAGTCACTGCCACTCACACTTTGGACACTCAAAAAAATCAAAGTTACAAACATGGTGAAGATCAATGATTTAAAAAATTGTTTTAGCACCAGTACTTTGATTTTTTTCTTTTATTGAATCATAGCTGTGTACAATAATTCAATCATGGGGTACAGTGTGCGGGTTTCACATACAATCTGAGATATTTTTATCAACCTGATTGACATAACATTCATGAGATTTTCTCATTTACTATGTGTAAACATTTTTGATCCGTATTT